>CVRI01000019.1:0-54828 GCA_900005825.1 Clunio marinus | reverse complement strand
TGTGTTTGAGAAAGTTGTTCCTCAAAACTTGCCACAACTTTTCTCCTTACAACATATTTCGATGGGATGACACCAGAGGGCGACAGAGGTGAATGAATCAAAAATTAAAAAAAATTCACCTCTGTCGCCCTCTGGTGTCATCCCATCGAAATATGTTGTAAGGAGAAAAGTTGTGGCAAGTTTTGAGGAACAACTTTCTCAAACACACTTTATAGCTAAATCTTGAAGATCATGCTGCAATTAAATTTTCTGATTTTTTCCTTTTCCTTCCTTTGCGACATCTGGTGCCGAGATACTGGAATATGATGTTCCAAGAAAAGTTACAACATAACTTGAGGAACAACTTTCCCAAACACACCATACAGCTAAATCTTACAGTTCATGCTTTAATTAATTTTTTCCAGTTTTTCGTTTTTCCTTCCACGAAAGCTTTCGAAAGCTTCATTCATAAAATTTTAATATATTTTTATGTTTAGAGAGACAATGGGCTTTGAATCTTACCTGGCATTTTTCTTGCAATATCAACGATCTTATAAGTTTTTTTATACACAATCATAGGTGGGATCAACATTCCAGATGCTGATATTGTGTACATTACTGTAACTGAAGCTTTTTCCTGGCCTTGAGCAATCTCTAAAACATATCGACATCCACGCTTGGCAATCACTTTATTCTGAGTAGAAACTAATTTAAATCCTGATTCATCTCCATTAAAAATGCATTCGGGATGCTGCTGCATTATATAGATAACATTTTCGTTCGTAAGTTCATGTGTGATCTGCTGATGCCATCCTCTTATATTTGACTCTGATACAATGGCACTGGCTTTTGGTACTTTTGATGCGATTCGAAATGATAACTCATTGTTTCTTTGAAGGAATCTTTTAAGCCATGTTTTTCCTACCTTAAGAGTTTTCTTACTTTTCCGCTTTAACGTAAGAAGATCCTCAGCAGCTTTTAATACATCATTTCGATTTCTTGGATATCCTCTTTTAGCACATAATAGTAACCAACTAGCAATTTCTTTTTCTTCTTCATTGGTGAAATAATTAGGAGTTCCTATTTTGTTTGATTTCCAAATGCCCTTCACGTTATCCTTAATAGATGTCAATGGTATATTATAGTGCTTTGAAGCATTACATGCTGTCATGGAGCCTTTTTTAACTAAATTAACAGCTTCATTAAGGTCATTTAAATTGTATTTTTCACGATTTTTTCGTTTTGGCTTTACACAAGTAGAAGACATTTATAAACTTAATTTCGAAAAAAATTTGGAGAGTGAAGGTTAAAACACTGATGAAGGTAAAATAAAGGCACGCATTAAGGATTAAAACAAAAGAGATCTGTTTTCAACTCTCAAAAAATTTGAGAATTTATTTCATTGATGAATTGAAATCTCTTTTTTTAATCGTTGTTGATCTCAAAAACAATTGAAGAATGCATTAATGAATGTAATTATCGGTTTTAAATTTACTTATTTCGAACGGTTTTAAGATACCTTCCATAGACGGAATTATGTCGTTTTCTTCTTCCACAGATCTTTTCATATCTCAATATATTTAAATGATTTTGCAAAAAACTTTCCAGGATGTGAAAGTTAGTTAAATTTGCCGTAACTTTGCATCAATAGATTTGAAATAAATGTTTTAGCAAAGTATTAGAATCGCTGTTTAAAAACTAGTTTAAAAGTCAAAAACAGTCAAAATATACATAAAATTGACAAACATCAATTTGATGTAAGACAAGAAGAAATTACAAACAATCTTCTTTGCAATATTAAAGATAAACATCTGATTGATAGGAAAAAAATCTGAAAAAAAATCTTTTTTAATACAATCAGTCATAAACATCTGAAGAAGTTTCAAAACGGAATTAGAATGGGTCGGAATTAGATGACTCTACTCTAAGTTTCTTATTAAATCAAGCAGACAAAAACTGTTGTTAGGAGAAAGTCTGTGGAGATCTGACTTGTATTTAGTGTCGAACGAACGTTCCCAACTTTAAGATATTTTAACAAAGGATTTGCTACGGAAACACGATGAAAATATCGAGATAAAAATTACTTTTATTACCTTTTTCCAAAGTCGACCTACTAAAAGCAGAAGTAAGGGATGGGATTATTATTTTCCGCTTTCAATTTGTCAGGGAAAAAAAGAAGTCGAAATACTTGCGTGAAGATAACGGAATGAAAAAGATTTTTATATCTCCTTTGATTGAATCACGAAAAGGAATTCCATTTCATTTCCGACTGCTCGACTTAATGCGAATGAACATCTTTTCTATTCATTGACTAAACCATATCTCATCGTGTGCGATATGCATGAACGTAATAAGGGAAATGAAAAACCAAAACGTAGGTTTTTTTAAACATTTGTTGGTGAGAAAAGGTAGGAAAGTAAAATAGAAGTTCACGGATGTTAAGATGATTTATGATCTTTGGATCAATTTATTGTTCGCATACATTAAAGCGTTGGCGAACGAAAGGTAAAAATATTTCCCTAGAAAGCGGAAAAATCTCACCGGGTTTGCTTCATGATGAATCCATAATATGATATTATGATAAAGAAAAGAATTTCGGAGTTTTATTATTTTTCGAAGCGCTACTAAATTTAATTCAAATTTTCCTCTCTCTTGCTTTAATGATGAAAGAATATTTTCCAAGCTCATTTAATGCGGCATCAAGGATAAACCTGCTTCTGACTCATGTTTGAATAAAACTTTATGTTAGAAAGCCTCTGGATTATATCAAGCTAAGTTAATCCCTTGATGTGAATCGATAGCAAGTTACATTTTACGTGCAATGATTCTACTGCCTAGTCTCAAAGCAATAAATGTTGAGCAGTTTTTGTCATCAACATTTCTAACAATAAAGTTGTGTGAACTCGTGAAAGCTTTTACCGATAAATTAAGAAACTTATTGAGAGCAATGACATCGCCATAAATTCGCATATTTTATTGTTCGCGAAGAACTAAAAATCAAAACTTAAATGAAGTCATGAAAAATGAATTTTCCATTCAAATTTTCTATGAGACTTTTAATTTATTTTGTAAACACATTTTGTTATGCCTTTTTTTTGAAATCTTGCAAAGTTTAAAATTAACTTTTTTACTTTTTTTTCCTGTTTCAAAGGGCTGCAAAATAAGGAAACTTTCGTTGTTATTCAGCCAATCAAGAGAAATTTATGAATGAACATTTCAAAAACTCCCTTAAGGATTTCTATCTTCTTAAGAAGGAAAAAAGAAACTTTTTTCTCTTGTCTTCTTTCTTTTAAGTGGTTTCCCCCTTTATTTCTTTGTACGTTAAGAAGCCCTTGGGAAAGCTCTTGAAACAAGCTGCCATGAAACATCCATTAAATGTATTAAGCTTCATCATGTTAAGGATGCAACTATGTTTGTTTGTACGTAACAGAGTAAATTTATTCTTTCCCTTACTGCTGCTACAATGTGCCAGTCTGCTCTTATGCAATTTTATTCATGGCTTACGAAGACAATGTATGGAATATTTATGCATGTGTATAATGTGATATAAACAAAATATTAAACAAATTATTATGCGCGACTGTTTTGTGCTCGTTTCCATGCTTTCTTCTTTCTTCGCTCTCTTGCTTTTGTAGTTTGATGTTTTGTTAGTGGCTGCCAAGCGAATTGCTTTTGTAACGCCCCCGCTTAATAAGAGTGAAAAGAAATGTACTAAAATATTTTTACTTTTCGTAATGACCACTTAAAATTGTTTTTTCTCACTCTTTCTCGTAAAAAAGGATAATTAAAAGCTGTAATAATGTTTCGCATCGTGACCCACGGAACAATTTAATTTTTAATATTCACCATGAAGTTTTTGTTGAGATTTTCATCTCGTCTTAAAATTTGCTACGGCTCTTCATGAAAATTTATTAATACCAGGGATAATGACTTTCAACATAGTTTCTGCTTCAAAAGCTTTAAAATTAATCGAGATCATTAATGACAATGTCGTTGGAAAAAGTTCTTTGTCCAAATATTTCCACTTCAAGAAGATCTTCAAAGATGCTTTCTGACCTTTTCTTTTCATTGTAGATAATAAGATAAATAATAGCATTTCCTATTTGTCCCGTCTTTACTTCATATCCTTTCGGATGCTAGGAAATGCAATCGTAATGTAACACAAGAGAAAGTTTTCTTTTTTATGATTCTACTTTAAAAATCTTTATGGCAAGACATGATTTATTTTATTGTAGATTTATATATGTTCCTTCAGTTTAAATTTGTCGACATTTTCCTTCCTTCCCTGTTCAAGCTCAACTATGCAAGATCACAGATTTTATATAAGAAATAATTCTTGTTAGCTTGTGAGGAAACTTAATAACGAACAAGAACAAGTCGGCCGTGTCATGAATTTTTTGAAGCTCTTTGTTGCTCTCGCTTAACCGAAATATTTTTAACAACAACAGAGCTCGACAAATGCGGATTCCATTTCTACAAAGAGGGTCGAATAAAGATAGAATTTTTAATAACGAGAAAGGACTAAGTTTAGCTCTTGAAGCAGCCCCACATACTGTGTTCGGAAGACCCACTGGCAATTAAAAAAGATGAATGGGAATGTTTTTTATCAATTTATCAAAAGGCAGAAATCCTTTGGGCAATTTATTCCTTGTCTTTATTTCCAGAGGATTTTTGTAGGCTTAATGGATGTTAGTACAGTGCTGGTAGAATTTACTAATTCTTTATCCCCAAAGCGATAAGAGACTCTCATTCTAACGAATTATTTATTTGCTTAGCCAACAAATTTTCCTTTCCATTCATTTCTTATATTTTTTTCTCCTCATTTTTATGATAGAAAATTTTAGCGATTTTCTTTTATGTTTATCCGATGAAAAGAAAAACTTTTCTCTTCTTTCCTATCATTTACTTTCTAGCAAAAAATAAGAGAAATGTCCCATCTTGATTTCACAAGATAGCGTTTACTCACCAGGGAAATATCAGTGTGCGTTCTCCTTTGTTATGTCAACAACAACAAGTTTTGGGAATACCACAGTTGAGTGATAGGAAGAAACTGAATAAAAAACTATTCAGCTATGAACAGCGATTTTCCACATGAAATATTATTACTCTTTGACGAAGTAAAAACAACTTTTCAATTTTTTATTTTTTTGTTACTTTTGGGGGAAAAATAGCCAAGCAATAAATCTCTTTTCTCACAATGAAAAACCACTAAAGAATTGGAAAAAAAATAAAAAAAGTTCGCGCGCGACTTCGAACGATAGAAGATCCAAAAGAAAATATCAACAATTCAATATTTTCTTTAACTGTGACGAATAATTCGCTTTAGTTCTGTATATGCGAACCGATCTCAAATCGCTGAAATTGCCAACTAACTGCTTCAGCAATTTCTACGCGAATATTCTGTGAATGCTTTTTGAGAGCAAGAAAATCGAGAGAGAAAAAGTTTTTCATTTTCGGAAAAATCTTAAAGCGCATGAGTGAATTTTTTTTCGCAACAAGCAAATGAAAGAACGAAAGGCAAACAAAACAAAAAAAAATTGTTCTTTACATCTTCCAATACATTCTAATTAAGGCAAACGATAGCTAAGGCATGTAAGTTGAAGTTTCTACCTCATTTACATGACTGAAGTTGCTAGAGACATTTGTACACGATTGTACAAAGACTAACTTTTAGGTATCAAGGTTTTTGGACACTGCGAAAAAAAACTTTTTCTCAAGCTTCATAAACTTTACTGCCAATGCTGTTGATACATTTACCTTACAGAATCATCCTTATTTCCCTTTTCATTGAATTTCCCGTTGTGTTTGCATAAATCTTATTTAAATTCAAACGAAACTCTAAATATCTTTCCATTTTTTTAATTCTGTATTATTTTTAATTAAATGTTTACTTTTGGACGAGAAATAGAAAAAGAGTGAACAGCTTCATTTGCATTTCTTTAGTGGATCATGAACCTTTGAATATAAATTCGAAAATTTCAATTTCGCCCTCTTTGATAAAAATTGTTCCCTATCAAGGAAATAAAAAAGAAACGTAAAAAAGTTCCATGAAATAGCAAGCAATAAAAAAATAAGACATCGGAACGTTCACAGTACAACACATGTTAGAATAAATTTCGATAGTCAAAGCCAATCTCACATTTGGCGAATAATGTGTTATCGATAATTTCTCGAAACATCAATGATATCTTCTTTTTGCTCTTTTTTCTTGCCAAACACTGTTCAACCTTCAACCTGCTGTAGCTTCATGCATGAACAAGCAAAGGCCAAGGATATTTATATTTATGAAGGTATCTGTTTGTTTTTGCATGAAGCATATCCGAAATACAAGAGAAGAGAAAAATTTGGGGGAACATCATGTCAAAAAACTCTCGAAGCATTCTTTGTCTACAATTGAAAATATACATTGATAGTCTTGAGACGAAAGTTTTGTGACGTCAATTGTTGGTTCAATGCTTTTTTTTTGTTGCTACACATTTTTCCATACTGTCTCTCTTTTGTTTTTCAATTTCATGCATGAAGAAACAGTAAATGAGATAAGTAAGGAATGTTTTCGAATGAATTTGTAGAAAATTGTAAACTTCTACGCGATTTAGAGGTCAAGGATAGAAAATTGTCAAACAAACTTGAATTCAATTAGAAATTTTCACCATGCTATTAGTTTTGGCATGAAGCAAAAGAGTTTGTACGCTGTGTGCAATCGAGAAAATTTATTTTCGTATGTTTACATAGAAAATTGTGTTTTTTTCTGAAGCACTTTTGATACAAAAATTAAGGCAAAAACAGGTGTCACTGATGAGATGAAACCGAGAATTTATGTGAAAATAATGTTGTGTAGCGTCTTGCTTGAATTTCATTTGCAAAACGGGGATGTAGGGTGGGGAAAAATAAATTTGTTGCTGCTTTCTTCCCTGTAAGCGTTACAAGAAAAATAAGCATATAACGAAATTCAGTGGAAATTTATTATCAAACATTTGTCATTCAAATAGATTTTTTATGTTTATTAAATATTCTTTAGCTCAGCGAATTGTTTTCTACCTTTGGGGAACATAAAAGTCATGTTTTTAATCATGAACAGATTCGTATTTGAGTTTTAAAATAATATTTACGTCTGTTGATGAAGCTTTTTAACAAACATTTATGCGGAGAATTTTTTAACATTTAACATACACATCAAGCACAACTGGAAATGATATTTCGAAATTTCTTCTCTCTTTTCCTTAAGTAAACATGTTTGAAGCCATCATGAGACAAATTGAATCATACTTCTAACTGAAAAGTTTTGTAAGAAAACAATTTCCCAACAATGAAAGAAAAATTGCAAGCATAAAAGTTGTGCCGAAAAGAAACAAATTTTAGGAATTTTCCCTAAATGAGATGAATTCCATTTCATAAGAAAAATACTAGCGTTAAAACAAAAGAGAAATAATTATAGAAGGCAATCATTATTTGCAAATGATCGCAGTCATTAAAGAATGAAGCTGAATATTTGCTTGGTATTAATTAAACCCAAGCTTGGCCAAGGGAGGATTTACAACTTGCTAATTACGTGAGGGTCTCAAATTAGATAGCGAAAACAAGTAGCAATGGGAGTTTGAAGAGAAAACAGATAAAAATCTTTACAATTGAAATATTTAAAGTCCAATCAGACCCAAATGACCTTTTTTGTAACTTAGGCTAACCTTTTGCTGCCAGCGTTTGACACACTGGAAATAATTGTGTTTGCAAAAAGCTCACACGTGATCCTCCACTCCAATCCATTCTCGTACACTTTATGGAAGAGATTTCAAGACTGAGTCACGTCTAAAGTATCATTTTAATAGCACAAACTATTCCACTTCTGAAAGTTGTTAAAGAGATTGAAACTTTCTGCTGTTAAAACGTTGAAAGCCGGCAGTGAACTGAGACTGCAAATAACTTTATGCACAAACACTTCCTCCTGTTTAGTCTCTAACAACTTCGCCGTTGCGAACTGAATTACACGCCAAGCACCGTCAAGTGTCTATTATTACTGTATCATCAAGTTCTTTATAAGTTCAACACTACAATCATGCGAACACAAAATCGCCTTCGACACTAACTGATTGTTAACAACACAACATTAATACGAAACACTCACAACATTCCATGTTTTAAAACATCTACTCAAAAAATCTTCGTAGGTATGCTAACCAACTAAACTGTTTCATCAGAAAGTCAGATTGCAACTGACTAACGCTTCCCACGACCCAAAAAAATCAAATCAAATGAAAATACATCGATGAGCTTAACAAAAAGCCGATAGAATGGAAAAACCTTTTTTCAATGCCGCATGAATGTAAATAGTTTTGAGAATATCGTTTGAATGTTAGACTTAAGAGTGTTAAAGCATCTATTAAAAGAAAGTTTAAAACTTTTCAAATTTAATTTGTTCTTGAAATGAAATTATCATTCTCCTTCTATTTTTTGATGAAATTTGAAAATTCGATTTAAAATCGACAGAGGGAAAATAGAAAATCGAATAGCAACAACTTGTAGTCATGCCAACAGCTTGCTTGGAATTTGTTTGATCAGACGTCACAGACATTATATTATAAGTCTCGTTTTCTAAGATGTTTTCAATTTGTCTCGAGATTTCCTGTCATTGATTGTCTCTAATTTGTACTTTTATTTGAGCATGAAAAGCAGAAAACGACTGAGAAATATTCCATCTGCATTAATCTTAAAGAAAATAATTTAAGCAAATGATTTCGTCGTTTCACAGCTGTCGCTAACTTTTTCTTCTTTTCTGTCGTTGCTTTCATTAAAAGCAAGAGAAAAGTAAAAACTGATTCAATACCTGAGAAAAGTTTTCGTCGTTAGGAAAGCTATTAAGTCATTGATTTTCCCAACTCAAACTTTTCGGAAACGAAAAGAACTTTTCCCACCCACAACAACACTTCTCTTCATCCGTAACATTATGTAATGAATTATTAGGACAGTCATTGTAATAAATATTCTTCCCCATCTCAAGTCCGAAACTAATAAATTTATCATCTCATAACAATAAAATATTGTTACAATGAAATGCGGTGTATGAAACAAATGCTAATGACATGTTCATGTTGAGTATGAAGATTGGCATATTTAAAGCTTTGCTTAATGTTATGTAAATGCTTTATTGTAAGAAAGATTTAAGCGTTTGCGATTATGAGGGCAACGTCGATGATTGATTATCGTTGATTGAAGGAAGCTCATTGACATATAAATGTTTTGTTATTATGTGTTTGTTAATGCTTCGGGGAATTCCTTCAATGTATGGCAACATCGACAAAGCACCGCTGGTTGTCAGAGGTTACCTGGAATTCTTTCGTTTTGTTGTGAAACAAAATATTTTTAGTGCTTTCGAAAATTCCATAAAACATTTTCTTTACTTTCGAAAACACCTTTTTGTTGTTTTGGAATTTTCACTTTGTGTTTATAAATGGAAAGGACTATTAAGTTGAATACGTTTACAAAAACTTCGAAAATGTTTTGTCAAGCTTTTGTTGTATGAATTACTAAACAATCAAAAATTTAATTATTTTCATTATGAAGTTGAGAAAATTAAAATATTCAGTTTGAAGTGGTGATGAACTCTCAGATTACGTTTTTCCTTCTTGGATGGAAATGTTCAAGCAAGATTCTGTCTAATGCTTGTAAAATATCGGTTTACACTCAACAAATACTGGCGTATTACTAACACAATTCTGTTTCGACATCTACCTCAATATTTCAAACGTCAGGTCACAAATTTTCTCAATTTATCACTTGATTCATATTAAGTTGAATTTTCATTAACCGATAAGCAAGCTGTTTGCATTTGAAGATTAAACTCAACTTTATTTTAGTCATCTGAAGTAAATAATTCTGAACTTTTTGTCATTTTTCAAATTTTTTTTATGAAACTATTTTAGTCCAAAAGTTTATTTATTTCTATTTAATTATTTCTTCAAGTTATATGTACTTAAACAAGTCAAAGAAAAACATAGAACCAAATGACTAATTAAAATTTAATGTTTGTGGAAAAAGAAAATTAAAATGTTCTTAATATTGACTTAAGAAGCTCCATAAAAGTACAACTTTTTTTGCAAAGATAAATAACTATCAGATTGTTTTCGTTTATCAAAGAATTCTTGAAAATTTCTTTCTTCATTTTAGACTGGGGCAAAAGACTCTCAGTTATCTCATTATCAATTTATTATATTCACAAATTTCATTCTTTCTTATACTACTAGACTTAATGAGGTTATTTACCATCTCCACCCCACCCCCACAATAAAAAAGGAGAAGCAGAGCGGAAAAATTATTATCGGAAAAAGTCAAGCGTTAAAAGTGATATTATTAGCAAGATAATTTATGATATCAAAAAGAAGCCATTTTTGATCGCTTAGTCAGAGAAACACGCTCTTTATGTATTTATAAAAAAGATGTAAATTACAGCCCTCTGAACAAGACCCGCATTAAAATTGATTCGAAAATGAAACAGATTTAATGAAGCAGATGAGCAATTTTTGATTACGTTTCGAATGAATTGATTCACTTCAATTACCTTCACCTCACGTAAGCAAACACCTTGCATGAAAATGCAATCAATGAAAGCTTTCATGTCATTTCCGAATTGTTGTAAGAATTCCCTTCTAATTAAATTAATTCGATAACCTGGTTATATATATAATTAATGAATCAAACGTCGCACTTGAAATGTCGTTAGTGAGAAGAAATTTCAACATCTACCGAATAACTTCTCTTTCTTTTGTAAACTCGTAAGAAAAGCTTACATCGATTAAGATTTTCTGTCAAGGGGAAGATAGATGAGGCGTTCTGATAGATAATGAGCGGCGCCATCACAATGTAATAAAATAAACAAATGGTAAAACAATAAAGTCAACATTCAACCCACATGTGTCGGGTTTGAATGGAACCCATAACTATTTATTTACACCAACCATTTCAGACACAATGCCGCCTTTTGTTAACTTTCAATCTCGAGAATCTCAAGATTCGGCAAACATTTCTCATGCCAGCTTATCGTAGATTTTATGGTCGGAAAAAGGGTCCATAAAATATTTAACGCTCGCCATATGAGAGACACTTGAAACATGTTTTTCTTCAAATTAATGATCCAAAAAGACAAAAGGACGAGTTATGTACAGTTATCTAATGTTACATTCAGATAAAGTTTTCATGGTCATGCATGATTGCTTAAGATTGGGAGCAAGTGAATCTTATACATATTGTTGATGATTGACTAATAACAATTTATCTCATTATGCAGTAAATATTTTACTATTATCAATAAAGAATAAAACCTTCCATGGCAGAAACATCAGACATTGAAAGCAACTCTTATAAAGATTAATTTTGAATCATCCGATCCATCTCTGACTCTTAAAATATTCATTACAAATTGATTGAGATGTTTGTTCAAGTGACATACCTCCATTAAAATTCTCCCTTATCGGTGCATCCATCATTTAACACTCACTGTTTATATCTCTCTTTCTATTTTGTTTTAAATTCAAAACTTTCTACTCAATGTACAAACTCTGAATATTTTATTGAGTTGTTGTTTGAGTGGTAGAAATAAATGTTTCGGAAAACGCAAAAACAAAATTTAATGTTGTGTCATAGCTTCCTGTGGATATTCACTGATATACGTTTCATTTTTCCATCTAGCTAATGCGTCAAATCCAACATAATCCTCTTGGCAGAATGTATATCTATGTCAGATCTATCTCAAACACAGCACGAATTTACTAATCAAAGGACACATGCGGATGCCAAGTACACAGACTCGCTTTCCTTTATCACTTTTTCTTTGTTTTTCTTCTGACAACGAAAGCTCGTTTCTTCCACACGATATGTATCTTCTGATTGTTCAGTCAGACTGAGCATCGAAGCTCTCGAGCGCGAAATGCTTAATCAAGTCTCTCGAAAAGAACGAAAACGAATATCAAAATCCCTCGAGACTGAACGAAAGCGACTAATAAATAAGTATTTTTATATAAAAAAAAAAGAAAAAACTCGTTTGTCGGAGTCGTAAAAGCACACAGAGAAAGATAGAGAGAAATGAAGAACTTAGATATAACAAGCCGAAACTACGATACGAAGCTCGTTGCTTCGTTAGTATGAAATGAAACTATCGTTTGAACAAGCTAACAATCAACATGAGACGGTTCATTTCCACTGTCACATGAGAAACTTTTCATAAAAAAAAGCTTATCAGGTTCGGAAAAACGTTTGAAAGCTCATACATTATGAACATCACTTTAAATCAAATCCCTATGAAAACTTTTTCTTTGTTATTCATGTTTAAGCTTCACGTACACCTCCAAAAACATAAAAAAAGTAGAAAATTTTATTATTATTAATATTGTGAATAACATGAAGAGAAATTGTTATTTTTACGCGCTTGCAATAACTTAAAATAAAACATGAAAATGAATTTTTATGGAAAACTATGAAATGAAATCTCATGTGACTTCAATAATAACAAAGAATGAGATGTGGGTGGGTTTAAAAAAATGTCATGGAGCTTCTAAATGTCAAAGCATTGTCTGGGGAGGATAAAAAATGAACGTTGCAACGGAACTTCTCTTCTGCTTTGTGCGGCTTTCAACCGTTACTGTTGACGTTCGTTTGTACTCTTAATATCCATTTTCATTTGTGACTTGTCATTTATAAAAATAGAAACATCCGTGCGGGAAAGAAAGTAACGAATGAAAGAGTTTTTCTGACTAAAAACAAAGTTCAATGATTTCGTGGAAAACAAAATTTTTATTTGAAAAATTTCTTCAGAATTATGACGTAGACGATCGTTTAACATAAATAGATTAGGTAGTTTCATACTCAGAATAAATATTTTTTCTTCAATTCCATCGATTTATGAGTGATGATTTATGATTGTGTGAATCGTTTTGTCAATCTACTAAAAAATCGTTTCGCGATATCAATGAACGTTTGCATTGGAGTTGACAAGAACTTTTCTTCTTTTTTCTCCCTTTCAACCTCAAGACTCTTCAGATAATGATGATAAATCACTTCTCAAAACAATTGAATGGAATTTCTTTCATTTCTTTTTTGTTCATCCTGCGACGGTGAGAAAATCTTCAAGCTTAATCATTCGCAATCAATCATGGCGTCTTTAGTCACGGGATTTACCTTAACAAACGAATAGTTGTTGTAGTTTTTCTACGAAACAATTCAAACTATTTATTCAAGTTTTGTCGCGTGACTTCAATGAACAAATAATTTTGTATCATTCATTCAATATGGAATTGAAATAAACTGCACAGTTGTTATAGGAAGAACAAACATTAAATCATGACGATGTCGTTTAAATTAATAGAAGCATGAAAAATGTCGTTTTCGTAAAGTTTCGTCTAAAACAACAACCATGACTTTCTTTAAAGCTTTAATTCACTTTTAAAGCTTATAAAACTTTTATGTCGAGATTTTTTTTCTAACTTTATTAGGTTTAAACAATATCAAACATCAAATGCGTATCCTTCTCTTTCCAGACTTTCTTAATTATATACTTGTTTGTTCTTTTATTTCTTTGTGACTTTTAAATTTTCTTAATTGTTTTTGATATGTTTAAAACAAAAGAGTAAAAAGTAAAGAAAATGAATAAAGAAAACTTTTTCTATGGAAAACTTCAGAAAATTTATTTTGAAGGTCGCGACAAGAAAATTGAAGGGAAGACTGAGTTCAACTTACCTTTGACTGGCATTCAATTATTAATTTAATTTATGTAAAATTTGAAATGAAATTTCTGTTTTGTTTCACCTCACCAAAACATTCTGAATCTCTAATTCTGTCACTTGAAAGGTTTATCCTTCTCGTTTCACAATCAAAAAGGAACTGAAAAAAATATTTCTGAGTCAATCGACGAAAGCTCCCATTACTTCCAAAAAACATTTAATCATTTGAATGTTTTCTAATAATTTCATGCACTAATCAAATATTGTTGGAAAATTTGGAAGAAGAAGGAGAAAATTCCATAAATTTATTATTTCACGACAATGCAAAACCTTTGTTTCGTTTCTTTAGCTAGTTCCTTGAATTCTAATTCGATTTTTGAGGAGAACATTTGGCCTAAATATGCAAATGAAAGTTAATCGAAATCGGCTTTAAGTGCCTCTAAAAAAATTTCGTCTTTCGATAAAACAAGGATTAGGTTTAATGTTGACTCATGAAAATGGAAATCATTTGTTCAACTAAGTATTGGTAGAAGACGTTCGGGGTGAAAGTTCTCATATTCGACAAAATCAATTATTTTAATCCTTTCTATGGGGAACTAAATATCTCTTTCATAGCTGTAACAGAATTTGTTGTTAATGCGGAAAGAAACATCGAAATTGTTATGTGATTCGACAGGTGTTTTCACTTACTCTTGCATCTGACTTTAATGCTTGTTGTATCTTGCATGCTATGAATTGAAAACTTTTTTATGCTCAACTGCATTTATTTTTCCAGAATAAAAAAGCCATGAAAACCACAAATAAACAACTTTTGTTTTCGTATGCTTTTTGTACTTCATGATATATTGCGTTGTTTATTGGAAAAATGTTAACCCTTGTGCTATGAGAATGTTCTTTTATGATTCAATTAACATTCATGATGAATGGAAATGCTTTAAGCTAAATATAAATTCTCAGGTCATTGCAAATTGAATATTTCGTTTACATTTCCATAAATGTTGATCAAAGTTCTCAAACCCTGGAAAAAGCTTTTAAGTAGTTCCGCAAAAAAGCTCTTTCGCGTGGCAATTTTTTCTATGTTGCTAATAGCAACATAAATGAACATAAATTCCACCACTTCATTGTTTTTTCAATAAAAGTTTCCTAGCAAAATGATTAGTTTATTATTGAAATTAAAGTAAGAAAATTCTTTAGTAGTCAAACGAAGTGGAAAAGTTGGAGAAGCACAAGAGAAGAAAGCACCGGAAGATGGGCCGGAAAATAACGGTGGCGGTAAGCACGTTGAATCAATGGGCGCTTGATTTCGAAGGGAATATGACCAGAATCATTCAATCGATTATAGAAGCAAGAGAGATGGGTGCAGTTTATCGCACTGGTCCTGAATTGGAAATTCCGTAAGTTTCATTTGCTAAATTTGATTTTCATCTTAAATATGAAAAATCTTTCCAGTGGATACAGTTGCGAAGACCATTTCTTCGAATCCGACACGTTTCTACATAGTTGGGAAGTTCTTTTGGAGATAATGAAGTCACCACACTCTCAAAATATGTTGATTGATGTCGGAATGCCAGTTCAACACTTCAATGTTGCTTACAATTGTCGCGTCGTTTTTTATAATAAAAAAATTATTCTAATTCGACCAAAAATGTTGATGTGTGATGATGGAAATTATCGTGAAACTCGTTGGTTCAATGGATGGACGAAACCTCGTCAAGTTGAAGATTTTTATCTTCCACGAATCATTTCAGCTGTGACTGGCCAGCACACGGTTCCTTTCGGTGACGCTGTTGTGTCAACACGTGAAACTTGTATTGGATATGAGATTTGTGAAGAACTTTGGAACCCACGAAGCACTCACATCGATTTGAGTTTGTCTGGTGTTGAAATTATTGTGAATGGAAGTGGAAGTTACATTCAACTACGTAAAGCTCACATCACGACAGATTTGATACGAAATGCTTCATTTAAAGCTGGCGGACTTTACATGTTTTCAAATCTTCGCGGCTGTGACGGACAACGAGTTTGGTGGTCTGGAAACTCAGCGATTGCGCTAAATGGCGACATTGTAGCTCGTGGAAAGCAATTCTTACTCTCGGATGTTGAAGTGACGATAGCAACGATTGACTTGGAAGATATTAGAAGCTATCGAATGGCTTTAAGATCTCGTTGCACTCTCGGATCTTCAGCCCCACTTTATCCTCGCATTAGTCTCGATATTGAACTTTCTAATCGTCGTGATATATTCACAGCATCTCATCCACCAATTGAGTGGATCTATCATAGTCCTGAAGAAGAAATAGCTTTAGGTCCAGCAAGTTGGCTTTGGGATTATCTTCGACGTTCGGGACAAGGCGGATTCTTTCTCCCACTCAGTGGTGGTGTTGATTCCAGCAGCAGTGCTTGCATCATTCACAGCATGTGTCGCATGGTTGTGCATGCAATTGAACATGGAGAAGCTCAAGTTCTCCACGATGTTCGCAAAATTCTTGCTGATCCCGATTACACGCCAAGAAAAGCAGCAGAATTATGTAATCGATTGCTTGTCACGTGCTACATGGGAAGTGAAAACTCGAGTAATGAAACACGTCAAAGAGCGTCAAAATTGGCAAATCAAATTGGCAGCTATCATCTTGAGATTAATATTGATGGAGCGGTGTCAGCTCTTCTAACGATATTTAATCTTGTGACGGGTTTAAATCCTAAATTTAGAACTCAAGGTGGTTGTCCTCGTCAAAATCTTGCTCTTCAAAACATTCAAGCACGCATCCGAATGGTTCTTTCTTATCTCTTCGCTCAATTGATGTTGTGGGTTCGTAATCGACCTGGTGGATTGCTAGTTCTTGGTTCAGCTAATGTTGATGAATCATTGCGTGGATATATGACCAAATATGATTGTTCATCAGCTGATGTTAATCCAATTGGTGGAATTTCAAAAACTGACTTGAGAGGATTCTTAAAGTATGCAATGGAGAAGTTTCATATTCCTATTCTCTCCGAGATTATTTCAGCACCACCAACTGCTGAACTTGAACCACTACAAGGTGGACAATTGGCACAAACTGATGAACAAGATATGGGAATGACTTACAGTGAGTTGAGTGAGTTTGGTCGATTAAGAAAGCAAGCAGCTTGCGGTCCTTATTCAATGTTCTGTAAACTTGTCGCCAGTTGGCGTAATGAATGTGCACCGAAGGAAGTTAGTGATAAAGTTAAACATTTCTTTCGATGTTACGCAATTAATCGTCACAAAATGACTGTTTTGACACCTTCGGTTCATATGGAAAGCTATAGTCCTGATGGTGAGTTAATTAAACTTCATCATCATCAAATTTTATGTTTTTCTTTTAGATAATCGGTTTGACCATCGTCCATTCCTATATCGTGCTAATTGGAGTTGGCAGTTTAAAGCGATTGATGATGAACTTGATCGAATTACTCGACAAGCTTCACATCAGAAACCTGACCCAATCGAACCTCCTGAACAGAAGACAAGAAGTGAAAGTTATGGAAAGCTTCCACTTGACAAGCAACAAAGTTCACCAATGACTTTTGGTTCAAGTGACGCTTTACCAACACATGAGACGGTAACAACAAATGGAATTTCTGGTGCTTGTTCGAGTGGCAACATCTGCACACTTGAGAAGGTAACGAATATGCCTTTGAAGAAAAGTCACAGTACAGGCTATCATAAAAGTCAGATTAATGTCATGGGAAAGATTAAAGATAGAACTGGAATTCCTGTTTAGGATGAAGTAAACTTTAAGTTCTTTTATTAAATTCACACATGATTCGCTTCCAGTTGATAATAATTTTTAAATCACTTTAATTAGATGCCATGTATGATTATAGAGATGAAATTTAAAGACAATTGGTGTTCCAAAGCAATTTAATATCTGCCATTAATGAAATTTAAGTTAAAGAGAAAGAAAAGTGTCCTTCACCATGTCATCAAGAAAAGAAGCACATCATAAAAAATCCACACAAATAGCTCATCTTAACTTGAAAAGTAGATTTTTATTTAATAAACTAAACTGAACAATTATTGAAACCATTTAGAGAAATAAGCAAACTTACTTATGTCGAACAAGTATCGTAATTTCATTGAAATATCCTTTTCAGCGGGTTTCAATCTTTATATTTAGATATTTCTTTCATATCAAAAAAGGTAGAGATTCTACATGTTTTGTGATTTTTAGAAACGAATTCATCAACTTTTTTTTTATAAATCTTTAAAGTAATGTAGGAATAAAATGTTAACACTTTTTGAATCCTTTGATGTTGGTCATCAAATGTCGATATGAGCGAACAGAAATCAACACCAGAGGATCTCCATTTAACCAAAACAGATTCATAAATACTGCACAAATATACGAAACCAGTAAACAAAGAGATCATTTATGTTGAAACATTTATAAAATGCTTTAGATTATAGACTCTACACCAAATAGTTTACTGCTCATTAGTTGCATTAATATGTATGAAACAATAATTATAAAAGATTCTAAAAATGCAATTGAATATCTGGTAAATAATTCAAATAAGAAAATGAATATTTAGATTCATTTGATTAGGTTACTATAAACTTAAGGTTTCTAATTGAGGTCATTCAATAAAATTTCTAAAATTATGACGTTCTAAAGATTTGGCATGTAGCAATTTTAGGTGCAAAAATAAATAAATTAAAATAATTATAATCGTACAAAAAGTATAATAAATAATTTTATTCAACAGTCTTATAGGAATTTCAAGAAAACAAATATTATTCTCGATATCAGAATAGTAGCGACATCTGTTGGTGGGTGGAATAAATATATTCAAATATTTTACGGTAAAACTTAATTCCAGTTTGATTGAATCGATATCAAGTACTTAATTGATCCTTCTTGCAGGATTGATCTAGATAATTATTTAAATCGTTGACAAATTCATACTTTTCGTTTTCAAACAAAACTCAAATTACGATGAAGTTTGTAAAGTGAGTGAATTTTTTAATTATAATTATTTGACTCAAAATCAATCATCTTATTCGATACTAATAATAAACTGCGTTAAAAACGTTTCCTTGTAAACTCTCATGCTATACTAAATGATTATATCGGCCTTTTTAAACACTTAACAGCAATAACAAAAATTACCAATAATCTATGACTGGAAAGACTTGTTGGCAAAAATGAATTATGAGATGATCATACTTACACTTGCACTATAAGAGAGTTTCGAAAATTACTACCTAATTTTTGTTAGAAGTTCTAATGTGAATTATCAAAATATTATTGATTATTATAAGTAGAATCAAAACAATCCTTTGATAATTTTTCTCATAAAAGAACACAATTTGTTATTCTTGAACCAGAACTCTTAAAATCAGCCAATAAAATTGAATATAATATTCAAGTTTGTAAAAAAAATAAAATTCATTGGATTTTGAAAATAGTTAATGGAAAAAACAAATCAAAACAAACATTTTATCGTTACATATACTTTGGATGCAAATATTCTGAGCAAAATATGTTTAAATATGCATTGCAAGGTGAAATATAGAAGGTCTCTTCCTGGACCTAATTTTTATGGATTATTTTTTGAAGAAGCTCCGAAGTCTCATAACAAATTGATGTTGACTTTGATTTTTTATGTAAAAGCAAAGAAATTGTTTTCATAATATCGACGAATTCACTTTGAAAATGTCTTTCTGTTTAAAAATCTTTTTGTTATATTTTTAATGTTTATGATTTAGAGCATGAAAATGAAATTGAGTTGGGAAATTAACATAAATGCTAAAGAAACAAAAATTCAATTAAATTTCAACTTTTTTTTAGCTAAAATTAAAGTTAAAAATTAAATTTTGAACACTTTGACATGCACTTGAACTTTTTTGACTGCGTTTGTTAAACCTTCGTGTAAGTTACATTCATAATTTTACAAATATTTCTGACCAAAAGCAATAAATGAAGAACCTGTCTAAAATTATAGAAATTCTCGCACACTGATAAAAGAAAAATTGAGAAAGCTTAAGTAAGAAATGCATCAAACTTTTTTGGGAGCAAAACATGTCGACTGGAAGTTATGTTTTAGAGTGTTGGAAGAGCGTAGATAGATGGGAAACTTTGAATGTGAACAAGCGACAAGGAAGGCTATAAAAACTGATCGCCATACGTGATTCGTCGTTAATTTTCATTCGCTTTTCGTTTGAGTTAGATCGCGTCGGTATATCGTGAGTGTCTTGAGAAAGAAAAATAGTTTTTAGAATAATTTGTTTGCTTGATAGCGACCAATTATCAAAATAGATTCTTACTTTAAATAATTGCAAAAAAAAAATAATTAACAACAATGGCTGGAACTGTTTCCGCCGATCTTCCCACATCATCGGTTTCAACTGCCATTTTCTTTTCACTTCTGTTTCCGGCAATTGCTTTGTGGTTCGTTTATTGGCGTTTATCGCGGAAACGTATGTATGAACTTGCTGATAAACTTCCTGGACCTAATGGACTTCCAATCATTGGAAATGCTTTGGATTTAATGGGAACTTCTCACAGTAAGTTTTACAAACAAGTGAAATGTCTTTAGACATAAGAAAAACGAAACAACAACAGCAGAATCAACGAAAACATTAAAATTGCGTAATCTTTCTATCAGTGATTAATATTTTTGCAAAGCGAAATAATCAAAAGTTTCTTCACGTCTCTCAGCAATAAATTTAAACAAATTAATTCTGTAAGAGTACGCAAAATATTATCTATTTGTTCGATAAATTTCATATCTTTTTCCATTATTTTGTCTTATCACATCGTTGTCGCTTTTTCTGCTCTGTCTCTTCTTTAATCTGATTCAATTACTTGCTTAAATTTTTAACATCCTATACTCAATTTTGTGTGCCTTACATGCTATACGTACGATCTTCGCCAAATTCAATTTAATCATTTGCGTAACCACTCCGACGCGACGATTATGTTGTGTATGCAATGAATAGTTAAATAGAGCGATGAACTATCACCACACATAAAAATTTTCATCAGTTTCACATAAGCATTAAAAAATTCCTTAGCATTCAATCAGATTTACAATGCCAAGTATGCATAAGCAACGCTGTAAGAGTCTCATCTACGAGAATGTACACCTCATTGAGTGATCAAAATTGAGATTTATGAATGCTCACTTGATGAATGATAACGTAGAGTAGATATTTTTATTTCAAAGACGGAGACGCGCCAGAAGTAAAGCATATGAGTCAAATTGAATGTAATCTTATTTTTAGATTTCATATGACTGATTTCAACAAACACGTGACCAAAAAACTTTCTTCAACATTTCAACAAAAATTCTTAAAAAATTTCTTCTTCATTGTTATTATATGGAGAACATATTTATGTAATAAATTGATAATAATGTGACGTCGCTGATAGAAAGATATGATATGGGCAATCCAACAAATGATTCTTTATTGAAATAATTTTCGTTGTTTTTCTTTTTTCCGGTTTCGATGACGAGTGAGCAGGAAATCACTATGCGAGAAGATTCTTATTTGCTTTCGTTATTCTTTTTCAGTTCTGTTCAAGACATTTGTCAACAAAGGAAAGCCTTTTAATGACGTTATCAAGATTTGGGCTGGCCCTAAGCTTCTCATCTTTTTGGCTGACCCACGTGACATTGAAATTATCCTCAGCAGTCAAGTTTACCTTGATAAGTCCCCTGAATATCGTTTCTTCAAACCATGGCTTGGAAATGGACTCCTCATAAGTTCAGGTAAATATAACAAAGTGAATATAATTAATGCTTGCTTCAACAACATCCGTTCGACAGTTCCAAATTTGACTTTTGATTCGAACAATTTATTGACACCGAAATTAATTTGTAGCTTATTTGTCGTCGACGATCGATGACCAACATTCAACATTTTCATAAAATAAAGAAATGCTGAATTATCGTGTCTCTATAATTAGCAATTCAACTTTGACTTATGCGAAATTTAATTTCCTCAAAGTTAAAAAAAGTCAAATTTCTTATCAACAATTTATTAAATTTTGACAAATAGGTAATTAAATTCAGCTTCTGTGAATAAATTTAAGTCACATTAAAAACCTTTTTTTCTTATTCGTCTTCATTTCTTCTTTTCAAAATTCCAATAATGAATTCTTGTCACAACGCAATGCATACTATAATATTCTCTAATGCCGAACATTCTTTCCTTTACTGTGTCACAATTTAATGATATTCAGTAAAGAAAAGAAGAATAAAAAGAATCAACGCTTAACTTATTTCATAAAAAGCTAAAATATTTTTACATACTTGAATTAATTTTTGTTTTTATTATTCACAAAGGTAGCAAATGGAGATCTCATCGCAAGTTAATTGCACCGACTTTCCATCTCAACGTTCTTAAAAGTTTCATCGAATTATTCAACGACAACAGCCGACATGTTTGTCAGAAAATGCGTGACCTCAATGGAAAAACGTTTGATTGCCATGATTACATGAGCGAATGTACTGTTGAGATTCTTTTGGGTGAGTTGCAAGTTTGAGTTTATGTAACAATTAGCTACATAATTCCTTAAATTTCCGTGTTCCATTTCTTATATAAAAATAAAAATATGTTCAAGAATCTCTTCCAATCCCAGACAAAACTTCAATGAAATTTATTTTCCCGCTTATTTTGAGATTATAAGACATTGACTTCGATGCGATGTGTCATGGAATAACTTTAGGAGTCTACGACAATCAAATATTATGCAATTCAAAAAGAAAAACAACTTTCTTTAGGTCATTGGTTGATAACTAAATGGAGACAAGTTGTTAGTAAATTGCAACAAGTTTTCCTTCCATATTACTTAAATTTCACTTTCATTTCACTTATAATTGCAATAAACCAAAGACAAGTAACCGGTCTACACTTGCTTACATCTATGATCAGTTTGAGCATTGATTTATGTATTAAGATGAATTCTTCATTTCCATTAAAAATAATTTATTAAATATTTCCTGCTATGCTTTGTAAAGAACTGTTTTCAATCAACACAATTGATTAAACCATCTCCAAATTTTAAGATTTAGAAATAAATATCTAAAATAATATCGACTGCTCTTTCTTCCACTTTCAAACAGAAACTGCTATGGGTGTATCGAGAAAAACTCAAGATCAATCAGGCTTTGATTACGCAATGGCTGTCATGAAAATGTGTGACATTCTTCATTTACGTCACACAAAGATTTGGCTTTATCCTGATTGGATCTTCAATCTCTCGAAATATGCAAAGAAGCAAGTTAAGTTGCTGGATGTTATTCATAGTTTGACAAAGAAGGTCATCAGAAACAAGAAAGAAGCATTTTCACAAGGAACACGTGGTTCATTGGCAACACCTGAATACATCAAGCCTGAAGAGAAAGACAAGAAAGAAGAATTGAAGAAGACGACAGTTGTTGAAGGATTATCATTCGGACAATCATCAGGATTGAAAGATGATTTGGATGTTGATGAACCAAATGATATTGGAGAGAAGAAGCGTTTGGCGTTCTTAGATTTACTTCTTGAAAGTGCTGAAAATGGTGCAGTAATTTCCGATGAAGAAATCAAGGAACAAGTTGATACAATTATGTTTGAAGGACACGACACAACTGCTGCTGGTTCAAGTTTCTTCTTGTCTCTTATGGGAATTCATCAACACATTCAGGTTTGTATGATATGAATTAAAAAAAGAAGAAATCAAGAAGAAAAAATTATTTCATTTCATTAGGATAAAGTTGTCGATGAGTTGGATCAAATTTTTGGAGATTCAGATCGTCCTTGTACATTCCAAGATACTTTGGAGATGAAATATCTTGAAAGATGTATGATGGAAACACTCAGAATGTACCCACCAGTTCCACTTATTGGTAAACATAAATGAAAACTTTATAAAACATTTTAATAAAATTTAAATTATTTAAATAGCTCGTCACGTCAAAGAAGAATTGAAACTCGCTTCGGGAGATTATGTCGTACCAGCTGGATCAACTGTTATCGTTGCAACATTTAAACTTCACCGTTTGGATTCGATCTATCCTAATCCAGAAAAGTTTGATCCCGACAACTTCTTGCCCGAACGTCAGGCTAATCGTCACTACTATGCTTTCATTCCATTCTCAGCTGGTCCGAGATCATGTGTCGGTCGTAAATATGCTATGTTGAAGTTGAAGGTCATCTTGTCCACAGTCTTACGACAATTCCGTGTACACTCAGATCTGACGGAAGAACAATTCCGTCTGCAAGCTGACATCATTCTGAAACGAGAAGAAGGCTTCCAAATTCGCTTGGAACCACGCAAACCACGTGCAAAGCAGGCTCCAGCTTCATAAACCTCTTCATTTTCTTTTATATTTTCTTAATCTTTTAAATCTCTTCTTATGTGGTAGTCTATCATAATAAACAGCAATTAATGAATCTCGAATTATCTCATTTTTGTTAATCATTTGAGATATGAAATATATGTTGGGAACATAAAGGATTTTCAACTTTTTGTTAAAATGAAAGACAGATTTTATCCAAAAATAAAAAAGAAATTAAAAAAATGTTTTAATGTTTTTAATTGTTTTGTGAATATTTCAGAACATGTTATTTAATGTTGTGAATAAGAAAGTCGTTTAAAGGTCACAGACATGTTCTCAACATATTTTTTTGTTGACGACTTTCAACCCTGCAAAAGAAGGTTTGATGATGTCATAAGAAGACACGAGCTTTCTCATTATTACGAATATAATGAATGGTCATAATGTTAACCTTAACTATAGTAAGCAATAAAAAATAACAAGGTGAACAACTTTAACGAACCTGTGTGGTTTAATAAGACGCGTTAGAAAACAAAAAATTTCCTATCGCTCGTAATTGGAGTAAAGGTGATAACGATCCAAGAGCTACACCATAAATTTTTAAGTACACTGGTTTGGTAATATAATATAGAAGAAAATACTTGTGGACGTGACAAAATGAGCGTAGGCGTAAATAATTTAATAGAAATGTCAAAAATTCATGTTTTCCTTTTCATCTTCATGAATTCGACTACAAACTTTATTTTATTTAATTATTTATAAAAGTGCTTCCTAGAAAAGATTCATTTTAATATCAAATGAGAGTAGTTTAGGCTTTCTGTAAATTTTAAAAATTATCGTTAAGGACGTCTAATTGCTTACACAATAAGTAACTGAATTCTATGAGAAAGAGAATGAGTAGAATTATTAAATATTTAAACTGACGATTCGTAAATGATGATTTGAACGAGTTTTGGTTTCTCGATTTGTTTCACTTTAACTTCTCGAAGAATTGCTTTTGTAAGTTCTTCTAACGTGTCCACTTCACCTTCGCTATTTTTCTTATCTTTCTTATCACGTTTGGGCATCGAAACCTTTTGAAAAAATAATGTAAAATTGGAAGTTTCCTTTGACTTGAAATTCTTAATGTACTTACGACTGAAAGTATTGATCGTAAATCATTCACATCGATTGCACCATGAGCTTCACCAAGGCGCTTGAGAGAATCAGCAAATGATCCAAGTTTCATTTGTTGTAATTTTTGCCAACTTTGAATGTACTGTCTACGGACTAACTCAATGATTGTACTGGTTAATGCAAGACCAATTAGGATATAAACTGTACAAAGTAGCATCAAATATTCTCCCGGAACTAAATCACCGAAACCAACAGTTGTTACTGTGATGAAACAGAAATAAAATCCGTCGAAGAATGTCCACCCTTCTTCCCATTCGTCAAAGACAGCAGCACCAGCTGATATATAAATTCCAAGAAATATAACAGCTCCGATTGCGTATAACCATTTTCTTCCTTTAAACTTTCGAATCTTCGAGTCTTTATTACACATTTCTAAGATAATTAAATTTATTTTATTAAAAATATTTGTATCTGATTAATGTTTCATGATTCTTACTCATCGATTTACATCTTTTTGCAATCCATGACACGGAATTGGCAAAAAGATTACCGTAATCAGCGATAACAGTGAGCGTGAATGGGATTCCGATGATTGCAAAGAAAATACAAAATAATCTTCCTTCGAACGTAGCAGGCACGATGTTGCCATATCCTATGAATAATGAATGCTTTATTTCATAAATTTAATTTACTTTTATTCAATTAAAGTCACCTATTGTCGTACACACAGTTGCAGCAAAGAAAACGGCTTGCATTATTGACCATTTCTCTCCTTTTGCTGGAAACTTCTCAACTTCTGTATCGTTTGACTTTTCGAAAACAAGCTGCAAGTTGCCTTCAACTGCATCTTGTGCTGTTTGTTCATATTCTTCAAGTTGTTCTGTTAGATATTGAATGTCAAGATAATCTTCTGTGTGAGCGTCGAGAATGACTTCAATGAACTTTTCACGTGCTATGGTGATACTGGCTCGAAGTTCTGCTTCATTAGCCTCAAGTGCTGGCCTTTCCAATGTCACAAATACCTGTCAATACATAAACAGGAAGGATTTATTATCATTCACTAACCAGAACCATAAATAAAACACACACGTTAAACGCCACGAATTTTTCTTTCATTTTACGCACGAAAAGGCGCCAAAATGTAAACAGGAAAATCACTATCAAGGAAGGGTGAAAACCTATCAGAATAATGATGAGATAATTCTCTCAAAAATGTTTGGCCTTCATCAAACGTTCAATCACATGTTGCCTAAAACAATCTTTCATTTACGAAATTAAATTGTAACATTGAGATTATTCAACGATACAAACAGTTTTTCCGACAGTGAAAATTTCAAATGTGATATTTTCATGTCAAGTTTTTCTTTCTTTCTTTTCGGCTGTCTAAAGAACTGGTGGGTATGGCTATCGAAAACAATCTTGGATGTAATTTATGTTTCATTTTAACCAAAGGTGATATCAACTCCGACAACTTTCTTCTTTTTTTCTTGTCTCCGAATTTTCAACTCCCTCGCTTTTTGACATCGAGATGGAAAATATTTTTCATTGCCAAATTTATGATGCAAGATGCTTTAATCGTATTTTATTTTCTTAAGATTGTAATCAGGTGGAGTGGTGTCGTAAGTTATTTTTTCATCATCACGCATTAGGAATTTCAATTTGTCTAACAAAGACGTCATCGAGAGACTCATCGAGAAAACTTTTATTGCTTTATATTTCACCTCAATGAAGATGTTTATTTTAAAACGTTGGAAAATGATGTAAATAAGAAAGTAAATTGAGCTAATGATCTCTTGGTAATGAAGGGAGATGACATGATAGGTAAACATAGCGATTTATTCTTGAGGGAAATTATAATGTTTATTAGTTTATTTGATACTTTGTTGTTTATTAAACTATCTGTGAATTTATTTATCATTCCCATGTAATTTCTTTATGTAACTTTATTGCAATAAGTTTTGAATATATTTTAACTATGAAAAAATAAATAAATGAAGCATGAGAACGAAACATTCATGAACTTTCATATTTATTTATGGAATTTTCCAACATTTCCCTGAGGCGAATAATTATGAAAATTTTTATTTTTATTCCTATAATTAACCTAATAAAACTTTCCTGGAAAACTTCTTCTGTTTGTTCACTATAATTATTAACCTAATTCAATATAATTTAAAAATCAATTTGAAATCACTAAGAAAATTGAGATGAGTCACTGAAGAAAAGGAAAAATCGATCTAGTTATACTATTTTCCATTAAAATATAAATATGCGACACTTATGATACTTTTTGACATAAATTTGCATAATTTTATTGAGTATAAAACATTTTAGTTTTTATCGTTGTTAAATAAATCTTTTGAGGGCGGAATACTCATAATATAATTGCTATCGTTTAATTTTTCTTAAGTAAAGAAGAAAGGCGTTTTCAATTACTATTAAAATCATTACACCACATAACAAGAGTTTGAAACGCATTCGTTGGTGAAGAGAATGCTCGTAAAACAGCGTGAATGTATCATAAACTTTTTATGATGTTCACTAAATGCCACGGCACAACGAGAACGAATTGAAAGGTCGTTTCCGAAACGATGTTGCAATCGCTCCTAAAGTCACCCAACTATATATACCAGAATGTCCTAAAAATAGTTTTACGACTTTTAAATTAACACAACTTCTCTGCAGGGGAGAAAGATTTTCTTCAACGGCACATAATGAGTTGGTAAATCGATTTAAATTAATCATAAAACAGCATGGTCATGTTCATTTTTTCGTGGTTTTAAACCGCGTGCGGGGAAATTCCCGATTGTGATTAATGAGCAGAAAAGGGAACAAATAAGAAGAAAATTTTCTTTGACGAAAAGTCAAGCATCTCGAGATGTCTCATAAATCATTAGCTAAAAAAATATCGTGTTACAAAGTCACCAACATTCCATATTAAAATATAATTCGGTTTCGTTTTCCTGTCTATGCAAATGGAAAATTTGCTATTCCTTATCGACCCTTAGCGCACTTATGACATTGACGTCGTCAACTTGAAAGTGAATTGCGCATGTCAAACTACCTGAAATTGTTGCCAGCTGATGGTCCAAAGAACTGTGATCATTAAATAGTAATATTTATAGAAATCACCGCCAAAGTTTCCTTTCACTTGACTAATATTTTATTCAAGAATTATTCATCCGCCAAAAAAGAAATCAAACGATGCTTTGGCAACTTGTTTCTATCATTGTTAAAGCGTTTGTAAACTGAGAAGGAAAAAGTCTTTGCGGTATTTTTGGCAAATATCCAATATACTCTTTGATAAATATTTCTTTAATGACTTTTTACTTCTTTGAATTTACTCTCGTTTCTTTCTATTGTGAAAATAATATCTGCGATAACAAAACTAAAATTTTCATTATTACGGCAAAAGAAATTAAAAATCTTTCCTTCTCACGTTTCACATGTGATTTGAAATTCGATAAAACTTAGACATTTTGTCATCAGAAAATATTTTTATGACAAAGAAAAATTTATCGTGACGGCTGAATAAACTTTTGCTTTTCATCACCAGCTAATGTTTTAATCTTCATGGAAGTAGAAGATCAACATGTAAATGATTTTTGCTGTCTTAAAAATAAATTAAAAGTCGAAAAAATTTAAAGATTTGTGAAGAATTAGGATAAAATAAACAGATCATAAATAAAGCTGATTGTTTCTAAACAAGAATGATAGGAAAGTCATTAATCTTAATCCACCTTGAAACTTATTTGATGATATTTGATCTTTAGGTGCTGCTTTATTTTTTTAGAAGCTTTAATCACATTCATTATACGCTGTGTGATATCCTGGATAATTGATTGTGCTTGAATCAACAATCAACAATTATTTCATGTTAATTAAGACTTCGTTAAATGATTCACACTTTGCAATTAGACTCTCAGTCCATTTGAAATGAAATTTCTTTTCTATTCATGATCATTAATTAACGCAGTTCGACATCCGATTCAGACGATTGAAGATAATTTATTCCTGTTGGCTTCTTTGAATATTTAAGCCGCTTCTTTCTGTTTTCACACGAAGGAGAGGTTTCAATTGTAATTACGTTCGCCGGCACATGCCTTATTGTTATAAATAGCATCGCATTACCGACCAGTAAATTTTTATTGTAGTTTTCTCCTCAAACGCCTATTCTCCGTTTTTCATCTTATTTTTCCTCTAAATTCACTTCTTGCAAAACCGAAAATGTGCCGAAAAAAGAAAAACGTTTAATTAATAAGATCGCGATAAGTCTAGACGACATGATAAAATCCAGAAAAAATTGCTTGCAGGAAATTACATTTTCCGTGATTTTATTACACTTAATGAATAATTGACTTTTACCCATCCGCCTCCATAGCAAAATAAACCGAGTGACAACAGCAGGCCAATATGACTAAGTGCAGATTTTATTCCAAATTTTTCGAGAAAAATGCAAAATTTTGTAGTACATGACGGTGCTGCTTCTGGTTCATTTGACTTTTCAATATCGTTAATTATTGCATTTCCATTAATATTTGTTGGGATAATTGGTGTCGTTTGATTATTGTTTACTTCGAAGTCTACACGTTTTACAAATATATCGTCATCAGCCATTTTTCATCTAAGAAATTTCCACTTTTATTTTTTCGTACTTTCACCGCTAATTTTTTTCTTGTATCCTAAGACTTTAGTTTTATCCTAGCGATATTTTCCGTCTTAACGTTTTGACTCCCGAGAAGTAACTGACGAGACGAATATTTTCATGCGAGAGGAAAAATCAGAGGAAAATTCATTCATGAAATACAATCATCTACACTCTCAATCTCAGGATTTAATTCTTAAATAATTTAAAATTTAATCAAAAGACATCATTCTTAGATATCTTTACTTTCCTCAACTTGATAAGATAATTAGTATATGAATAAATTAATGCGAGTATAGAAATATTTTTACTTGATTCATGCTTAAAATAATTTCTTTAAAACCAGAGTTTGATTAAGGTTAGGATTAAGGTTAAGATTAACCATCAAGATTAGATTATAATTTTGAGTTTGTTTACGTTTTCGCATTTTAAATAATTTCATTAAATATTATTGGAAATATATCACTTTGAATTCAGAATGCAATCTGTAACAGTTCTAACGCATCATGGCCGTAGACAAGCAGTGAAGGTTGAACCAAATAAGACTGTTTTATGGGTAATTTCACAAACTTCCAATTTTCTTGCTTTGTCATCGCATGTTGTTATTCTTTCAGATTCTAGAAGAAGTTTGCAAGAAATTTGATTTCGATCCTAATAATTATGACTTGAAATGTCACAACAAACTTCTAGACTTGTCTCAAATGTTTCGATTCGCTGGTTTACCTAATAATTGTACTTTAGAAATGGTTGAAGCTAAAAAGAAGCGAATAGAGCAAGATTTGACAATTTGCGTGCAACTTGAGGATGGATCAAGAGTGAATGGAAGTTTTCCATCATCAACATCATTGAAAGATGTGATTACCATATTGTGCCCGCTGAAATCATCTGAAGATCAAAGCCCCGTTGTGATTTACATGCGAAGTGAAATATTTGGCGACGCTCTCGAAAAGACGACATTAAAGAGTTTGGGACTTTCTTCTGGGGGTCGAGCTTTGATTCGTCTTATCAATACAGATCCTGAAAGTTTGAAAGTTCAAGCTAATATTTCTGCTCCTCTTCCTCAAAAGCCAAAAGAGGAAATTATAGAGAAAGAAAAACCAAGAATTATCTCAAATGCTGGATGTTCAGACACGTTCCAGTTTAAAAATATTCAATTATTGAAAGAAGAAGTTTCGACTCCTGATAAAACACCAGAGCAACCAATGGAAACTGATGAACCTGTAAAGGAAGAAGCATTGCCAAGCAAATCAACTGATGAAGCCGTGAAACCAATTAAACAATTAAATCATGAACTTGTTGAAGAGAGCATGGAGCAGGAAGTTGAACAAATTATTAACATCCTTGACAGTCGAGGTACAATCGTCTTTTCATTGGATTCAATGCAAACATCAAATGTTGATCTCCCCGATTCTTTCTTTGAACTTACTGAATCTGAAGTCCGAAAGCTTTATCGCGATCTGAAAGTCCAATTGGATGAAATCGAAAACAAGCCATTGATGACAACAGAGTTGCGAAAATTAGAAGAGAATAAGAAAATATTAAATCAACTATCGATGTACAAGTCATGTGCAATTCGAATTCAATTCCCGAATCGTTACGTGATTCAATCAAAGTTCTCTACAGTTGAAACAGTTGGTGTTGTCATGGAATTTGTAAAACAATTTTTGATTGATTCTGAGATGGAATTTTATTTGTGTAAGTAGATATTAAGTTAATTTAGACTTTAGATGATTACATTTGGGATGAAATTTCAGTTACAACACCGCCAAAAACCATACTAGATATGAACACAACACTCATTGAGTCGAACTGTGTTCCATCTGCGTTACTTCACTTTGGATGTGATCCAACGCTTACAAATGACTTTCTTAAGCCGGATCTGTATGAAAAGTTGTCTACGGGTACAGGAGCTTCTCGTGTTCTTGCTGATGCTAGAAAAAGCGATTCTTCGACTTCCTCAGATTCTGCAGGTCCAAGTAACGATAAAAACTTTGAGAAGCCAAAACCACCTACAAACTTTCTTTCTTCAAGTGTAAGTCGGGAAAATACAGGAGCTATACCGAAATGGTTTAAACAAGGAAAATGAAAGATTTAATCATTCATGAGGAGAAAATTATTTGAATAATAAAAAGCTTTTTAAAAGTTATTTTATATATATATTTTAATTAAATATTTGAAAATAATCAACAAAACTTTTAACGTAATTTTAAGTTTAAATTCCCCTCGCAAAGATATTCGAGATTTATCTACATTACTTTCCCCCTACGACTTTCGTACCTTAAAATTTAAGTTCTTGGTGAAATTATCCAATAGAAATTGTAAAAGTGCTAAGCAAATCATACACTGGATTCTAAAATCGTCTGTTTATTGCGTAAATCAATTAACAACGTAAAGATTACAAAGCAAAATGGATTGCGATGATGGAATTAAAGAAAATCCTGACATCAATCAACTTTTAAATACATTTAGTTCACTTCAAACTAATGAGAAAGATGATTTGGTTGTTGGATTTCAGAACATTGCAAATGAGCTTAGTTATGCTACAGCTCGTTTCTTTCTCGAAATGAACAACTGGTATGTATCATCTGAATGTTGTCAAATTTCAAATTCCTTTGTTTACATTCCCCTTTGTTGCATGTTTCGTAAAGATGACATTTTATTTTTCCACTTTTGTATTTAATGTGCGTGTGTGTATGCGTGTAGTTATGTGACCCTCAAGATTTTGCATGATATTTCGCAACTTCCTGATAAGTATTTTGAGAGTAAATATCAATTTTAGGAATCTTCAAGCAGCTGTTGGTTGTTATTTTGACTTTGTCGCAAGCTCACAGAACAATGGCCTTCAACCCATGCCATCAATGCGTGTTGTTAAAGAGTTAACTGTTGGATTAGGTGAATCTGTAACACCAAATACTCAATTTACGCAAAGTTGGCTTGTTGAGAATAATGGAACTGTCACCTGGCCTGAAGGATGCTATCTTAAGCTCGTTTCAGAGATCAACAATGATGGAAAAATGCTTGTTCCACCGATTGCGCCTAACGACACTCACATTTTAACTATAAATCTTGTGAGTCCATCTGAAGTTGGTCAATTTAAATCGCAATTTTGTTTATGTACGCCTGTTGGCACAACTTTTGGCCCAATCATTTGGAGCGTCGTTGATGTATCAGCGGCTGGAACACTTGCATTAACACAACAACTCACGCAACTCCACACATCACCACCAAAAACTGAATCATCTCAACAGGTTGGCTGTGCGAATTGGAATGAAGATGGAATGGATGTAGGAGCTGGTGAGAGTGGAAATGCCTCAATGGCACTTGTTCCACATTGTAGTAATTTAGTGTCCGGTGATAGACAATTTTCGTCTATAAATCAGGTAAATGGAACTTTCTCTCGTTTTCATAAACTCATTTTTCACACGTCCATTTATAGAATCTAATGCCAGCACCGCAAAATTCTCCGAACGCCAATGATGAAGAGATGGTGATTGAGAAGATCAACAGTCACATTTTATAAAGTGGATGCGCCACTCTCATCATTTCACTCATCAGCGAAGAAAAAAAGTTTTAAACTTAACTTCAGGAAAATTAAATGAAATGTTTTTATTTAATACTTGCCACTTAAATATTTTAATGCTTGTTACATCATGCAATTTAAAACGGCAATTGATTGAAATATTTGAATCCAAATCATCTCCTGGATTCGTATCCTGAATTATTGTAAAAAATATAAATTTTGGGAAGAAAAATAAAAAATGCTAATCGGAAGTGCAAATCAATAAAAAGAGTTTTTAAATTTTACTTTCAACTTCTTAATTTTCAGTTGATTATTAATCATTTCTTGTAAATAAAGATAAAAATCTTATCGTTCTCTCTTCATTGGAAGAATATTTTGAACTCATAAGTCAAACTTTCGTTTGAAATGTTAAAGATACAACTTAAATAAATAAAGTTCAACATTTGATTGTCTTTGATGAAATGTTCAGATTAAACTCTCCAATCACTTTTTATCCAAAGCTTTTTTAAAATTTTTCAGTTTATTTATGGAATTTCCGAATTGTTGTTTTTGATAAATCATATAAAGCTTATCAGTTTTTTATTGTTTTATGCTAGTTAAATATTTGTTCTGATGAATGTCAAGTATCATAATGTCGCTAATTTCTTAACATTGTGATAGACACTTTAATTTGGCAATGGTACAAGGAAATTTTCTCAAGCCCCTTAATCAAATTTCCGCTCTTATCTAACGCAAATAAGCGTCAGTAGATAAAACGTGATTTCTTTATTTTTATAATAGGAGCCATTCTTAGGATATAAAAGAAGTTGCCAATATCATGTTCAGTCAGTTTAATTAAGAACTGTCGAAAATACAACTGAAAAGATGAAACTGAGAAATATTTTATTCATCAGTCTTGTGATTGTTACTTTAGCCAAAGTTGATGCACAAAGTTAGAAAAATCTTTTTTGGATACTTTAAATCTGACATGAAAAAAACTAAAAGTTATCATTTTTCAGAGAAAGTGGTTTGTTATTGGATAGCAGACATAAGCGCTAACCAAATCAATCCTTCAATTTGCACTCACGTAGTTTACAGTTTTATTGGGCTCGATTCTAATGGTGGATTGAATTATTTATGGCGAAGTGAAGGCCAATCTATTGGTAAGAAGTTTTCTGAGATGAAATTAAGAATTTTCTACGTCTGATTTCATTTCATCTCAGGGTTCATTAACGGAATGAATAACTTGAAGACACAAAATCCCAATCTCAAAACCCTTGTGGCTGTTGGTGGTTGGAATCTTGATTTAGTGTCAGTGTGGTCTAAAATGGCAGAAGACCCAACTTCAAGAAGTAAATTTGCTTCCAACATTTTATCATTTCTTGAAAAACATAATTTAGACGGTGTTGGTAAGTTCACGTAAACATCTGAATGAGAATAAAATTAATAGAGATTTTTTCGCTGAAAAGATATCGACTGGGAATATCCAAATATGTATGAATATTCACCCAAGGATAAAAGCAATTTCGTTTTTCTTCTTAAAGAACTAAGGAAAGTTTTGGGATTGTCATATTCCCTTTCTGCTGCAATTGGTGCTGGAAATTGGAGAACTGGTTTGTCTTACGAAGTCTCAGATATTTTTGAAGTCTGTGACTTTGTAAATTTAATGACTTTTGACATGCATGGTGGTTGGGAGGGTAAAACTGGACATCATTCTGCACTTCATCGAAGTTCTCTTGATCCAACTGATGCCAATGTCGAAGATGCTGTAAATGTTTTGCTTCGTGAAGGGATTGACCGATCCAAGTTGATTGTTGGAATTCCAGCTTATGGCGGTAAATTTGTATTAGCAGATCTCAATGAAAATGGAATTGGTGCACAAGCAGCTGGTGGTGCTCCAGTAAAATATAACCAAATTTGCCAAAGTCTTAGATCTGGTCTATTTAACTATCGTTGGGATGATACACAAAAAGTTCCTTACGTCTTTTATGGTTATGAATGGATTGGGTTTGATGATGTCAGATCAGTAACTGAGAAAGCTAATTTTATTAAAAGTTCAAATCTTGGTGGCGCAATGTTCTGGGATTTGGATAATGAAGATTATAGAGACAGTTGCGGAGGGGGATCATATCCACTTATTTCAACAGTTTATAACATAATTGGAGGAAATGATACGGTAAGCGATAAAAATGTTTAATCATAAAGTCAACATTGTTAAATCATAAAACTCGTGACTTAGGATTCATCGACTGCTTCTCCAACCTACCCGCCAGTGACACTTCCACCATCTACTGATGCACCAATTACAGACGCCCCAAGCGATCCTTTCGTTTGTCCTGGTGATGGGCTTTATGCGAATCCAATTGATTGTACGACTTACTACAGTTGTGCTTTTGGCACCGCATATTTGTTGCCATGTCTAACAGGCTTACGTTTCAATCCAATTGAAAAAATCTGTGATTGGCCAGAGAATGTTTTATGTTAATTTAATGAAATATTAAAATAAAAGTGAAAGAAACTTTTGGGTTCAGGTTGAATGGTCATAAAAATTTACATTTCTTATTTATTGAATGAATAATAATTGAAGTAGAAATAGAAAATGATATTACAGACGCTTTTCAGTATGTTTAAAGATTCTTAATTATTTTACACCTGGCGGGTTTGTGCGACAATCAACAAATCTCCAGTTCATCCTAACTCTTCCCTTGTTGGGATCATCGAGATAATGATAAACGGCATCAGCTACATCAACGTCATATGCTTGACAACCCCAACAAGTATCACTAACTTTAACAACAATTGTGCCTCGGATTCCTTTAACTTCTACGCACCATTGAGGGTCACATTTAGGATGATTGTTGGGATTTGTCATTCCAGGTGGCAGTGCCATGAAATGCCTCGATAATGCACACACATAAAACGGATCGTACAAAGCGCGATCCAACCCACATGATCCATAACCACCACGCCATTCCGTGTAAAAAGTTGCGTCTCCAACATAATTCTGACCTCTCGATTCCTTCATTATTGTCAGAACAACGAAAATAATTGAAACTTTTTTGATAACTTTTTCCATCACGGAACGTTTTGAATGTATTTTCAAGAAGACGTTTAAAAGTTTGAAGTGAATGTGATAGGAAAGCTCCCTTAAATATGCAATTTAAGTAAAGATATCTCTTGAGATAAGTGTTATCATGTTAAAAAGGAACGGATGTGCTGAAAATACGCATAAGGTTTATATTTGCACATGAACAAATCTTTTTGCATGAAAGCTTGATATCTTCTGATAAGATTATCATTTTTCCATAGAATTGTTTTTTTTTCTTACTAAAAGTGTACTAAATTCAAATGATGTAAGAAGTCACAAAGAAAAATACTGAGAATTATTCTCGCCAATTCAAGAATAAACAATAAAACGCGTTTGTGATATGATATCACAGGAAGGAGATGATAAATTGAGTTTGTGCAAATTTAACTTTGATATGACATTCCATCCTAATAATTTATAATGATCATCCTTTTTATATCAATTTTTCCCTTAGAATTAATAATTTCTTTGTATTGTTGTACATAAATGTTATAAATGTTAAATATGAAGGCATGTCTAAGATGGTTCATTTAATGATATATTTAAAATATGTAAGTGATATAATTTCAATCACTTGCGAAATCTTCTTCCTGAAATGAATTTTTTATCGCTCAAAACTATGAAGAGGTTCAATAAAATGGTTCAGATTTTCATTATGGGTCAACGATCTTATTGGTGATCTAAATTGATTATGAAGTGGGTCTTCTAATAAGTGTTTGTCGCTCTTTTTTCAGCTAATAAGATAACTATTTTTAATCAAATTTAAAATAATTTGGGATCATCATTTTGTAGAAGTTAAAATTTCTTTTGACAAACATTCCAAATAAAATCATTTGAACATTTTTAAAATAGCAAACTTTTCATATCGATGAATATTTTTAAAACACTTGTTGAACGTACTTCATACGAATAAGTTGCCTATGACTGTTCTCAATATTTACTAATCGATATATTTATTCAAGCATTATCAGCAGATAACTTCTATAAACGAACGAATTCGCTAAAATAAAAGTTTAGTAATCATTTTCGTTTCAAAAATAAAAACAATTAAATCATTTTATCATTAAGTAAAACATTCTATTTCAGGATTAAACAGTAAATTATACCGAATTTTTATATCAAGTTTTAAACTTCACCTTAGTCGCGCTTCCGTTCTTATCTATCGCAAATAAATAAGTGTCACAATAGAAGTCATTTTTGGTATATAAAAGAAGGTTTTGATCTCAGGTTCAGTCAGTTTAATTAAGAACTGTGGAAAATACAACTGAAAAGATGAAACTAAGAAATATTTTATTCATCAGTCTTGTGATTGTTACTTTATGCAAAGTTGATGCACAAAGTTAGAAAAAACTTTTGAATACTTTAAAGCTTGCATGGAAAAAACTAAAAGTTATCATTTTTCAGAGAAAGTGGTTTGTTATTGGATGGCAGAGATAAGCGCTAATCAAATCAATCCTTCAATTTGCACTCACGTAATTTACAGTTTTATCGGACTCGATTCTAATGGTGGATTAAATTATTTATGGCGAAGTGAAGGCCAATCTATTGGTAAGAAGTTTTCTGAGATGAAATTAAGAATTTTCTACGTCTGATTTCATTTCATCTCAGGGTTCATTAACGGAATGAATAACTTGAAGGCACAAAATCCCAATCTAAAAACAATTGTGGCTGTTGGGGGGGGGAATGATGGTTTAGTGCCAGTATGGTCTCAAATGGCAGCAAATCCCAATTCGAGAAGCAATTTTGCTTCCAACATTTTATCATTTCTTCGAAAACATAATTTAGACGGTGTTGGTAAGTTCAGAGATCATTCATTCAAACACTTCATTAAGTAATAAGTTAATTTATTATTTTCTGAAAAAGATATCGACTGGGAATATCCAAACATGTATGAAAACTCACCCCATGATAAAAATAATTTCGTTTTACTTCTTCAAGCATTAAAAAATGCATTGGGATCATCATATTCCCTTTCTGTTGCAATTGGTGCTGGAAATTGGAGAACTGGTTTGTCTTACGATGTCAAAAGCATTTTTAATGCTTGTAGTTTTGTCAATTTAATGACATATGACATGCATGGTGGTTGGGAAGGTAAAACTGGACATCATTCTGCACTTCATCGAAGTTCCCTTGATCCAACTGATGCCAATGTCGAAGATGCTGTAAATGTTTTGCTTCGTGAAGGGATTGACCGATCTAAGTTGATTGTTGGAATTCCAACTTATGGTGGTTCATTCAATTTAGTAAATGCTAATAATAATGGGATCGGTGCACCTGCAACAGGAGCTGGCATAGTGAAATATAATCAAATTTGCCAACGAATCAGGTCGGGCCAATTCAATTATCGTTGGGAAAGCACACAAAAAGTTCCTTACGTCTTTTCTGGTAATGAATGGATTGGGTTTGACGATGTCAAATCAGTGACTGAGAAAGCTAATTTTATTAAAAATACAAATCTTGGTGGCGCAATGTTCTGGGATTTGGATAATGAAGACTTTGGAAACAGCTGTGGAGGGGGATCATATCCACTCATTTCTACAGTCTATAACGTAATTCGAGGAAATTCGGTAAGTAATAAAATCTCCAAATAAACAGAATATGTAATAATATAAATAATTAACGATTAAGGGTTCATCAACAAATCCTCCAGTCACAAACCCTCCAATGACTAACCCGCCAACTACAAAGAATCCAGGAAATTCTTTCTTTTGTCCTGGTGATGGGATCTTTGCAAATCCAAATGATTGTAGAACTTTCTACAATTGCGCTTCTGGCACTGCTCATTTGATGTCATGTGGTGCAGGTTTGCATTTTGATCCTATTAATAAAGTTTGTGATTGGCCAGAAAATGTTAGATGTTAATTCAATGAAATATTAAAATAAAAGTGAGAATATCATTGAATTTATTTTTGTCAATAAACGTTTAAGAAATCCCAAATCAAATTTTTGTTCCAACTTAAAAGATTTTAACTTTTTTAAAGCAAATAATAAAATTATGAAATTCTTTTAATTAATGATGAAAGATAAATAAATGCAGGAATGACGTAACATTTTTGGATTCGTTTAGTAGAACTTCCATCCGTATCAATGGAATTTCCATATTAATTTGATTGCATTATCAAAAGATGGCTCGTTACTTTTTTATAAGACGCCGTATTTCCCCAGCACTTTTAATCGCTTCAGTGTTCTGGCTTTTAAAATCTATACTCTGATGAAAATGATAATGTGCTTGTATAAAAAACTGAACTCAATCAAATATTTGTTCAGTGATTATTGCCGACTTCAGAATTTAACAGTAAGTTTTGTGAAACATTACTGTTCAAGTTTTATTAACCATTTTAAATCATTTTTGTCTTCAGTTAAGTTAATTGACTATACAACGAACAATATGAAATTAACACATATTCTTTTCATCGGTTTTGTGCTTCTCATCTCATCGCAAGTTAATGCTTTCGTTTGTCCTGGTGATGGAATCTTTGCGAACCCTAACTGTTGCAGAACTTTCTACAATTGTGGTCATGGGAGAGCTCATTTAATGTCATGCGGACCGAGTTTATATTTAAATCAAGTTACTAAAGCTTGCGATTGGCCACGAAATGTTAGATGCTAATTCATGAAATATTGAAATAAAAGTTCATTTAATAATCTACGATGAAATTTTACGAAGATTTTTAATAAACAAAGTGATTTCATGTTGGGACTTACAACACCATATTTTACGTCTTTTAATGATGTTATGTAAGTGCTAAAACATGCCATAAAGCAGATAATCAAAACACAATTGATATAAATTTCCATTCATTGATTTATTTTTTCAATACCAATTCTGATTTTTTTAAAAATTCAGAATTTGCCAAATCATTTTTCAAAAGAATTCAACTTTTCTCCACTGGTAAAGTAAAAGGACGTTCTTTTTTAACTCCAAATAAATAATTACGATGATTGTTGCAAGTGTTCAAAATGCCATTTGTTGATCGACTCGTTAACTTCTTCAGCATCACCACCATCAGATGCCTTAGCGAAATACTCTTCAGCTTGTTCAGCAGAAATTAAAAATGATGAACTTTCGTTCGTGGCATTTAAGCTAAGAAAGATAAACAAATAAATCGTATTTGTTTGCAATCTGAAAGAATTTGTTGAAATTACCAAGATATTTTACTGCTTTCAACTTCCTTAGACACCAATCGTTGCCAGAATTGATGAGTCTCTTCAACAACAGCTTTAGCAAATGCAGCATTCTTTGCTTGGTTGTTGAAAGCAAATTTGTTTTCTGGTTTACCATCAGGAACTTTATAGAATTGAAACCATTCAACCGATGCTCTCAAAAGACCAGGAAAGAATTTTTCTATATCTTGAACATCTTCCATTTGATCCGCAACTGGGTCATTAATGTCAATGGCGAGGAGTTTCCAGTCAGTTTCGCCTTCATCGATAAGAGCGAGAGTTCCTAATATTTTTACTTGAACGACATCACCTCGCTTAGCTACTCGTGATCCAATTTCACAAACATCAATTGGATCATTGTCACCGCGACATCCGGTTGCCTTATCGATATGTTCAGGAAATTCCCATGTTTGCGGTAAAGCTCCGTAATTCCAAATGTAACCGTGATGAGGAAAGATGTTTGCGACATAACGAAGTTTGTCTTTCTTAACATCTTGCTTAATAGGATTTAATGGCTCAGCTAATGTAATCTTGAGTATAAATTAGAAAATAATAATTTAAAACACGCGAATAATCGATTGACAATTAATTACCTCCATCTTCGCGTTTGTCCATCGAGGAACTTCAACGACCATGTTATAAATTTGTTTGCTATCATTGGAAAAAAGAGGAATGTCGTGCAATGGTGATATTGGTATTCCTGCTGCATTTTCTGAAATTGATATCAATAATAATAATATTAATAGACAAATTACACAATGAACGAACGGACTCTTGGAGCTACTTTCATTGCTATTGATTATCAAAATATGAAAAGAAAAAATTTCCTTAAAAATCGAAGAATTTCTTTTCCGCAAAAATTGTCAACGTTTCCAATTTATAAAAAACTACCTAATTAGAAAATAAACAATAGAGATTCTCAAGTTTATTCAATGTCTACTTAAACATGACCTTGAGTGATAACAGGAATTTGCGGTATTCATCTATGAAGTAACATTTATCAATTATAATCACACGTGTTTATTTCCTACTTACTTTTTTTCTTGTATATTTCTAAATGTATAAATAATGCAAATTTTCTATGAAAGTCTATTGGATATTTTTTCTTTTAACTCTCACTTTTTTGCCGAAAAATGCAAAAAACTATCAATTTATGTTTAAAAGCTTGAAACTTACTGAAAAAAACTCGATAGTCCTTTGAATTTGGAACTCCTTTTTCTAGAACTTGATAACTGGTTGACATTGTATTTAAGTTTCTTGCGTTGCTTTTGAAAATTGAACACGAACTGAGCTTTCTTATGAGGATCCTTGCGTGTATCATGTTCCGAGGGACACAGAAGTAAGTTAAAATTTAATAAAATTAAACCGAAACAAAGTGGTGTCATAATTCGGTTCTCCACCCTATTTTTCGAGGGGAAAAGCAAAACCGATTCGTGTTGAAATTTAAACATATTAAAATGTAAACAAACAGAAACTCAGTCATTGGGTCAATAAAAATGATAAGCAAGCAAATTTAGTCAAAAAGTTATCATGGTTAATTATTTTAAATTAGCAACGATTATATTCAATTTTTGAAAACATACCTAATTCAACAAATAAAATTGTTTGAACCTGACAAAAACCTGTTGCATATTACAAGGAATTTTTTTTATAATATTTAACCTTGTAAGATCGTTTAAATGGCTCAGATAAAAGTAACACCTCTTGGAGCTGGTGAAACTGTTGGAAAACGTTGCTTTTTACTTTCAATTGGTAGAAAAAATATCATGTTAGATTGTGGAATGGATTTAGGTTTCAAAGACGAACGAATGTTTCCCGATTTCTCTTATATTGTTCCGGAAGGACAAATAACATCTCATATTGATTGTGTGATCATATCTCATTTCCACTTGGATCATTGTGGTAAAAGAGACAATCATAATCAATTGATAAATCGGTAAATAATCTGAGAATATTTTAAGGTGCTCTTCCCTACATAACTGAAATTATTGGATATTCCGGCCCAATTTACATGACACATCCAACAAAAGCAATTGCTCCAGTTCTTCTCGAGGACATGAAGAAAAGTGCTTTCGATCAGAAAGGAAATTCGTTTGTCTACACAAGTCAAATGATAAAAGATTGCATGAAGAAAGTGACTGGAATTCCCCTTTACGAATCAGTGATGATTGGCAGTGAGATTGAGATTAAAGCATATTATGCTGGTCATGCTCTTGGAGCTGCAATGTTTTGGATACGCGTGGGATTTCAATCAGTTGTTTATACAGGAGATTATAATATGACAGCAGATCGACATTTGGGGGCTGCATGGATCGACAATTTGAAACCTGATCTTCTCATAAGTGAGGCTACACTTCGAAATTCCAGACCGTATTGTGAGAAAGATTTTCTCAAGAAAGTTCATGGATGTGTAGCATGCGGTGGCAAAGTTTTAATTCCAGTATTTGCATTAGAAAAGGCACAAAAACTTTGCATTCTTCTTGAAACTTACTGGGATCGAATGAATCTCAAATACCCAATTTATTTCGCTATGGGGTCGGCTGAGAATGCAAACAGTTATTACAAAATGTTTGTTGCATGGGCGAATCAAAAGAATACAAGAAATCCTTCAAATTGTAATGTTTTTGACTTTAAATGTATAAAAACATTTGATCGCGGTTGTATTGATGATCCTGGAAGTATGATCGTGTTTGCAACACCAGGAATGCTTCATACTGGATTATCTTTACAAATTTTTAAGAAATGGGCATCGAATGAAAACAACATGTTGGTAATACCAGGTAAGTTTTTGATTTGATAATTATAAAAACTTTCTTGTCAAACATTCGTTTTTCTTTTGATTCTTCTAGGCTATTGTGTTCAAGGCACAGTTGGTCACAAAATCTTATGTGGAGCAAAGAAAGTTACATTTGAGAATAATCAAATAGTTGAAATTAAAATGTCGGTAGAATTTATAAGATTCAATACGCATTCAGACGAAAATGGAATTCTAAAGTTAATACAAAATTGTGAACCACGTAATGTGTTGCTGGTTCATGGTGACGAAATTAAATTGAAACATTTGAAAGAAAAAATAAGAGATGAATATAAAATTGATTGTTTCTTATTATGTGATGGTGAGACCAAAGTTATAACCACACCTTTGAAGATTCCACTCAATTTCTCAGTTGAAAAGTTAAAAAATCAAATCACCAGTTTCAATGCGAAACCTCCAGATCCTAAACATCGACGATTTCTGCATGGAATTCTTGTTATGAAGGAAGGAAAACTCACATTGATGGACCTCCCAGGTGTCTTTAAAGAGAATACCGGAAAAAGTCGTCATGCCTTAAATTTCGCGTCTTATATAAAAATCGAGATGTCGGTCTTGTCATCGCTAGAAATTCTTCAAAATCTTTATTTGATTCTTAAAGAAAAATTAAGCAATTGGGATGTGGAAATGTCTAGTCAAACTATTAATATAGAAAGGGTCGCTGTTGTGATTGTTGGGGAAGAGAAAGAAAGAAGGATTTGTATAACTTGGAATAACCAAGATGAAGATCTTGGTCGATATATTTTCGGTTTACTTCAGAGTATTGGATAACATTCGGTAATGCTAAACTTATGCGTTCTCAGGGAAATATTTACATTCACGTGACAATGTCATAAGTCAAAATAAGCCAAGTCATGAATAATTAATAATAAAATTATTTTATATATTCGTACTCTTATTGAGCAAATATCTTTAAGCTGATTATCGTTAAGAATGATTATCGTTGAGAATGATTTTTATTAAAAAATTGAATAAAATTCTATGTTTTTAAAGATTACTGCTACCTAGACAAACCAATAAACAAAAGATTTTAAAAAGTCTTGCAAACATCAATCAAATGTTATTGACAATCATTCTGAAATAAATAAAAAAATTGCACTCCATGTAAATGATGTTAAATATATAAATATTTCTTAAGACTTCATTTAGTGAAGGATGTTACAAGTATAATTCAAATACTATGATGATCTATGCATTTTTACTTAAGTGACATTTGCACATTATCTCATGTGTAAATACTTTGGAACAATTTTTTTCAATAAAGTGCTTTCTTCAATATGTGAATATTCTACGAAACTACAGTTTGGGATTTGTAGCTGTCTCGTACAATTGATTCCATCAATAACATTATAAATTTGTTAAAAATGAATCAAAAGCCGAAATCCGCTTCAGTTATTGAAGCCGAAATATTAGCTCTCGTAAGTGTTAACTTGATCATCAAATTTGACTTTTAAAATAAATTATCATTATCTCAATATTATTTCATTTCTTGTTTACTTTGATCAAATGAAATAAAATGTTAAAAGAAAAATGAAAGACGAGCTGAAGCAGCGGAAGCAAGCTTCAAAAAAAAACTGCAACAGTCATGGGACCCACACATGCTATAGCAAAAGATTTTTTTATCGATCTTGGAATGCATGATTCTGAAATAGGGTTGCTCATTGCTGGTACCAGCATGCTGGTTTTTGCTGGTTTTTCCTCCAAAAAACCGCATGCTGGTAATCCAAACCAGCAAAAAAACCAGCGTTTTTTACAAAATGCTTTTTTCAATGATTTCTTAAATCTGAAATTGATTGAAAAGTGAAAAATCGATTTAAATTTCACGAGTAGAAATAAAAATTTCATTAAAATGGGTATCTAAGGCATGGCTCAGATGAAATCCGCTCGTGCCCTTCAACCACTTTCTGAAGTTATGGTCGGCGTAAAAAATAACTGCTTTCACATTCGAAATCTTAGAAGTGTGTGAATAACCGTTAAAAGTTAATAGCCGTTAAAAAGTTAAAGTTTAAAAATTATTCAGGATGGAACGCGAACGACGTGAAAAAATTTTGCGAAAATATATGGAAAATCCATCAATTTCATTTTCAGCTATTGGAAAAGAGTTGAAAATTGCAAATTCAACTGTGCGAGACGTTATTAATCGCTACAAGAATACCTTATCGATCGGAAGAAAACCTGGAAGTGGAAAGAAAGCTGGTCAAAAGTTGATCAAAACCAAATACCGGGTCAAAAATTCTACATTGCCGATAAGCGCTTGAATGTTGCCGACAAATACAAGTTTATCAAGGTTGATAAATTTGGTAAGAAATTGCTGATATGGCAAGCTATCTGCTCATGCGGTCTAAAGAGTCGACCTTACGTGACTGCTTCAACAATGACGTCAGATATTTATATCAAAGAGTGCCTCGAGAAGCGCCTACTTGGTCTCATTCAAAAGCATGGAGAACCAACTAAGTTCTGGCCAGACTTAGCTTCATGTCATTACTCAAAAAAAAACCCTGGAATGGTACGAAGCTAACGGTGTCGATGTCGTTACAAAGGACATGAATCCACCAAACTGCCCTGAATTTCGCCCCATTGAGAGATATTGGGCAATTATGAAGCGAATTCTCAAGAATACACGTGCCAACATTAAAAGTGAAACAGCATTGTTGAACCACTGGAATATCTGTGCTGGAAAAGTTGACAGAGTGACTCTGCAAGACATGATGAGCGGTATTAAAAGAAAAGTCCGCCATTTTGCACGTTACGGATCAATGCCGTAAAAATAAATTTTTATTATAGTTTATAGACATGATTGTTATTAATTAAACGATTAAAACAATATTTTATAAAAGTTTCAATTTTTTTTAATTTTTTTTCTCGAGCGGATTTCATCTGAAACATGCCTTAACTAACTCATTTGCTGACGAGATTTCCAAGTTATTATTATCTTATACTTCTTTCTTAAAAAAATAACACTTTTTTTTATCGAGAATTCAATTCGTTGTTCTTTTGTCACCATTTAGACGTCAGTAATTTTTAAATCAACATGTTCATGATATAATTAGTTGATTAATTGAAGATTCTCTCAATACATCCATGAACATAATTAATGCTTCCATCTTCTTGCTAATATTCAACTTATCAAATGCTGCTTCCATTTTTAACGTCAAAGTATTTTTTCAATCTTCAAATTCTTGAACTTTTGTTGATAAATATAAAAATTTTTAATAATCCACAATTAAATCATTTTTTCTGTTTCCTAAATGAATAATTTGAAGTAAATTTTCTGATATTAGATACTTTAATGGTTTCGATAAAATTGTTTGAATTGACAATATTTAAACTTCCATATCATATCATTGTATGTAGATAACGTTTTAAAAGACAAATAATGTTGCTTATATTCAGTAACGTTTCGTACTAAATATTATTTTGAATCACCAAATTAGTTGATAATTAACTGATAGTAGATACAAAACTTTAGCATGGAAAAGAAGGTATGAAAGTTTGAACTCTCACTTTAGATTCTACTTTTGACCACTAAACATCAATATTAAATTGGACAAGTTGTCATTTTAATTGTGTTTAGATTGGGATATTACACTTTTATTCAAAATACCTTCAAAATTTATATGAAAGTTTACTCAGTATCATGCCTTCTTCAAAAGATGTGGAGCGTGTTTTATGTTATCTACTTTCTTTTTGCAGCAAAATTCGCTCAAGAAAATGTGACAAGACATTAAATTCATTGAATTTACTTAAATTTTATTAAAGAAATCAAATAAAAATAAATATTTTCTTGAAATTAAGCCCAGCGAGCAACCCTACTCTGAATTTGGGATATGGGGCGAAGAAGATGTTGAGCAAGTTAACTTGAAAAAAAAAGGAAATATTATAATAACTTAAATGAAATTTACAGGTTGAGTTTAAAAGTATGGCTTTGTGGCGGAAATGTTGAAGTGATTCCGTGTTCACATACTACGCACTTATATAGAAAGAAAAGATTTACAGTAAGATTTTATTAGCATTAAAATGTGACAATAATGATTAAAAAAAATTCTTAATTCATGAAACACAGACTATGCCAGGTAAAAATTATAGATGGAATACTAACCGAGTTGCTGAAGTTGTACTTGATGAATACAAACGCTTCTACTATCGCTACACCAAAAATGCTGATCCTAATTTTGGAAATGTTACCGAAAGAAGTGAATTCAAAATCAGAAACAATTGCAAGCCATTCAAGTGGTTTCTTGAGAATGTTTACAATATTCCAGTTTCTGATGACATTAAAGATCCATGAACTATTTATTTAAAATTGAATGATAATGAACTTTTAAACATTGATGATGAATGCAATTTTTAATTTGATCAAGGACAATAATTTTTTTTCTGTTTTCACTGAAAATTTGTGTTTGATCAGAATAAACATTTCGTTGATCATCAATGTTCATAAGTTCAAAGTACTTGTTACTTTGAGAAAAGCAAAGTCGACAGTGACAACTGGAATTGTTTTATTTACATACGTGGAATCAAATTCTTTTTATGCTTTACAGTTGTGCAATTTGCCCAACTCTTGATTCAAGATTTGATTTTATGTTTCTTCAATATTTTTCAATTTCATATGATAGTAAGGATTAAAAATATAATTCATTGAAAATGTTTAATTTGTTGGCATCCTCATAAAAGTATCCGATCTCATGTGATTTTATCATGTCAATTTTAGACAGAAATGTTTTAATCAAAAATGAACACCTATCTGAAACAGAAACTGATATTTACACAGTAAATAAACAACTAAATATGACATAAACAGTTAAACGAAACATATTTAAGAAACATTTTGTCTTCTTTTTATCGTTTTAATAGGTTCTTTAGCTAATTTCTGTTTCAAATAGCACAAAGAGTTCAGTTTTGTTTTTTTGATTAGTTTTGAAAGCTTTTGAAAAATTTTTGAAACGTGGAATTTTTGGTTTTTAAATCACTTAGTGTAATTAATTAGATACAAAACATCAGAATAAAGTTCATTCAACAAAAACAATTCAAGGACTGCGCAATTTGCACTTAATTTTCCGTTGGTTTTTAATTGCAAATATATTATTTCACACATCATCAACAACATTTAGAATAATCAGTAAAAATTAGAGAGAAAAACATGTGATTCAAATTTATAAATTACCTAGGTAAAAACACTTCAAAGATCTGAACGCTTTTTTAATTTGAAACTTATAAATAAAATGTAACTTTTTTAAAAGTTTGGTGAAAAATCATAGATTGCTGAGATTTAAAGAAAATTTGGTTAACTAAACCATTTCAATCACTAATTCCTTCAAATAAGATTATTTCAAAGCTGAGAAGCTTCAAGTGGAAATTAGTAAGTTATCTATAATTAACAAAATTGTCGATTGCCAAAAGAATTTTAATTTTTTGGTTATGAATTTAAGGTTACAGCGATGATAATGCAAAAATTCTTTCTTCCTACAATAGAAATCATGTGCTTGTGTGACATCTCATCATCTTCTACGATTGCTGCAATAAGAGTTTGAAGCTGTTTTATGAGGCTGAATTAAGTAATTCAATTTTCAACAGGTAAGGACTTTCAAGAAAAATGAAATCTTTCATTAAAGTTATCGATGAATTTGATTTCATTTTATGTAGTTTTTCATAAGTAATCTATTTGTATTAGGAAACTTAATTACTATATTTACAATATTTTCCTGAAATTTTCCAAGCTTAGAAAATTATAAATTAATTAAAGTAAAATTTTATATTAAAATATATACTTACTCCACACTTAAGCACCGACATCGCCTCCTTGAACATGTCCTTATATAATCTGAAATCTTAAAAGACGTTAACATCCACGTAGAAACGGCTCAGGTGTCTGGTCGTTTTAGTACGCAGTTTCAATCGTTTATTGAGTCCTCAATCAATGAAAACGAACTAAATGAGTCTTTGCATGACACTTCATCAAACCTTGATGATTTTGAGCCCGTTTCTACAGGGGATTCGGTAAAAGAGCTTTATAGGGTAAGGTGACCTATTGTGAATACAGTTAAGCTCTTGAGGTTTTAAACTTTTTTCAAAGCTTAATATAACAGACACCGAATGAGATTAATATTCGAATTTTTCACAGTAGTTTTAGTTTTAAAAATCTCTATTTATTGCCTTGATTATTATGATTTCTACATAACATGGAATGGTATGATTTGGTATTGATCCTACGATCTTAAACCAATAAAGTCATTGACGAACATATAAAATTAAATTGATGTGACTTGACAGACATGATATAAAGTAAGGAAAATTCATAAAAACCTTACAAAATGCGTACTAAAACTAATTAAAGAGTAAACTTAATCCTAATCTAAAACAAAAAAATAAAAAGTAAAAAATTAAAAATAAAAATAAATACATAAAATCGAAATAGCATAAGTAAAAATAAAAAGAAATATTGCAAGTCACATCGACTAGAAATTTTTAGGCAGGCGATGTTTCACCCTGAATCCCATGTTACGAATGTCATAATTACCCAAATTCTTAACTAGCTTATTTTCATGACTAGAAGCTCTACTATAAAATTGTTTTGTCAACTTGTCCACAAATTGCCTTATTGTTGGTATGTCATTGGCTTCCTTATGTAAGTCAGTCGTACGAGTGAAAAAAGGTGCATTGAGCACCATTCTCAACAACTTGTTTTGTTGTATTTGTAGTCTTTTGAAGTGTACGTCTGGGCAATTGCTAAATATTGGACAAGCGTAAGTCATGATAGGTCTTATTAATGTCTTGTAAGCAGTCAATTTGGCATGAAATGAAACAGAATTATTTTTACGGAAAAGGCAATAAAGAGAGGATACCACCGAACGAGCTCTGTTTATAACTTTGTGAATATGGTTTTTAAAGGAGAGTCGTCGATCTAAATCAACACCCAAATAAGTAACATTATTCGACCAATTGAAGGAACAATTTCTGAAAGAGAAATTGTCCGCAGCTAATTTCTGTTTCATTATTGTTGATCGAGTAAACACAATAAATTCTGTTTTGGAATCGTTAATCCTAATCTTCCAATCAGAGAAAAAGTCAATAACCTTATTCGCTGCTTTTAAAATTCTTTTTCGCACTTGGCTCAAATTTCTCCAAGGTACACTACAAAACAGAGCTGTATCATCTGCATACATTGCAAGATGAGCGTTCGATGGCAAAGGAATATTATTAATGAAAATATTAAATAGGTGTGGGGATAAGATGGACCCTTGTGGGACTCCAGCAGGAATATTGAAAGAATCTGATAATGAATTATTTACACTCACCAAGCCCTTTCTATTTGATAGAAAGGAATCAACTATTTTAATTATTTCTATCGGATATTCATACTCCAGTAGTCTGAACACCAAACCACCATGCCAAACAGTGTCAAACGCTTTCTCCAAATCTAGCAACACCAAGCCTGTGCTACGGTTTTGGTTAAAACCAATTGTAGCCAGTTCGGTGATTCTTTGAATTTGTTGAACAGTGGAATGACCCCCACGAAATCCAAACTGTTCTCCAATTAACCGCTCGTTTTCAAACTCAAAAGACATCATCTTGTTAAGTATTAAACGCTCGAACGTTTTACCGACAATGGAAAGAAGGGAAATTGGTCGGTAACTAATGGGTTGATTCTTCGGTTTGCCAGGTTTCGGGATCGCGATAATCTTGCCGATCTTCCAATCGGACGGAAAATATTCAATATGGTAACACCTATTGAATATTCTCCCAAGAAAATCTACCGATTTTTCTGGCAAATTTCTCAGGACCAGAGTTGAAATTCCATCCAAACCTGGCGCCTTCCTGAGCTTAGCTTCTTTCCAGATAGCTACAATCTCCGAAGACCGGAATGAGCTCTTATTGCACTGCGCTTCCCCAATGGCTGAAGACAACTCTTGAAGGCGACAAGAGGCAGGCAAACTGTGCGTTGAAAAACACATGCAGTGGCTTCTATTCCTTCTCAGCTCAGTTAGTTTTTCACCAACTAGAGCGTCATATTTGGAAGTATTGGAATGGGTGAGATTGTGGGATTTAAGGAAATTGTCAGCAAGCGCTCGAGCCTTTGCTGAATCAGAATAAGCGAGGCTTCCATTGTTATCAACAAGCGGCGGCATCTCCGACTTTTTAGACTTGAGAGCCTTGGAGAATTGATAAAATGAATTATCATAAATGTTTAGATTCGCGAGAGTCCTTTCAAAGCTTTCACAATTCAGTTTTGCTGTCTTTCTATGAATCAAGCGGTTTAACTGATTGACAATGGATTTAAAGGCAGGATTCAAACTACTTTTGTATAAATTCCGATAGTGATTTCGATTTTTGGTGAGTGTTCGTAATTCATCATCATAAGGATAACGGAAACGATAAGGATTTTTCTTGGGAATTGCTTTCTCTACGGCAGCGTTAACTTCCTCAGAGAAGCTCTCAATACAAGAGTCCACCTTTTCAGGAGTATCAAGGACTTGGAATTTATCATTTAATTCGTCAGTTTTATAAGAAAGGATGTTTCGGAAAATTTTCCAATTTGCTTTACGCAAATTGAGTATTTTCCTATTGGGATTGGAAAGAGAATTTATAGGAATTTGAAAGGAAATTGGAAGGTGATCAGAGGAAAGGTCATTAAAAGTGACTGGATCAGAAATACCTAAAATTTGTTTAGAAATAACAAAATCTATAATGCTCGGTTTACCATTATAGGGAATTATTGTGGGATTGTCTGGGCTGTGGACTAAAAAATGTTTCTCAATTAACGACTTATACAAATCTTCTCCTTTCCTACAGCTTGAAACATTGTTCCAAGCATGATGCTTTGCATTGAAATCGCCAGCGATAATCAATGCACCATTTAGGTCAAGAACTTTGGAGAAGAATTGTTTAGCTTGATCTCTAGAAGCAGCAGGAGAACAATAAATAGCTGAAAGCCAAAAGTCTCCACTGTTTCCATTAATTTTTACTGATAAAGCTTCAGCATAACTTAACGAGATTCTTTTTATTTGAGAATGAATAATATTCTTCTTCAACATTATGACAACCCCACCACGGACTCTATCAATTCTATAAATATTAAAGTCAGGAAATGAAAAATTATCTGTTTCTTTCAACCACGTCTCCGTTAAAATTATAATGTCGTGGTCATTAACTTCAAGAAATCTTGAAAGTTCAGCTTTCTTATTCAAAATAGAGTGAGCATTCCAACATAACACCTTACTAGTCATGATTGATAAATTTCACAAGTTGACTACTCAATAACGTTAATGTTTTAGAAAATTGATTAATCATTTCCTTCAACATCTTATTAAGTGCATCCATTGTATTGCCAATGTCTTGACTAATTTTTTCTTTCGAGTTGACATTCTTTGGATTCAGAATAAAACTCACCTGACTTTGTTGTTCGTCATCAATAAAATTATCATCAGATTCATTTTGGTCTCTTATTGATTGCAATTGGGAAGACATCACAGCTTCGGCATAAGAAGATTTCTTCAGTTTGGATCGTTGTTGAATCTGCACGTTGTTTCGTTGCTGAGTCTGCTCGTTGTTTCGTAGGTGATTCTGCACGTTGCGCTGCGTAGCAACTTTTCCAGAAGGCAGCGTTTGGAATTCTTCATCATTTATCACATTTTCAACATTATTTGATGTGCTAAGATTATTCTTTCGTTGGCGTGAATTAATTCGAGTTACATAATCCACAAAGGCTTTACATTTTGTGCTGTTCGCTGGATGATGTTCAGAACAATTAACACATTGAACAGAATTTTCAGTGGTGTTGTCCCTTGTGGTTCTTTCACATTCGCCCGGATTATGAACTTTAACACACTTTACACATCTGTACTCGTAGCCACAATTTGATGCTGAATGTCCCCATTGTTGACATCGACGACACTGTGTATGTTTTTTGCGATTATGATCCAGCAACTGCCATCTGACAATAAGATTTCCAATAAATTTATATTTGTGTGTTAATGTAGGAAGATCTATTGAAGCTTTAACAAAATGCACCAGATATAAAGGATTTTCTTTGTTACTGTTGAGAAATGTGACATTGGTTGGTTGCAATCCACTTTGAACAAGCTTTTCTTTCATGCTATCAAGCTCGATATAATAATGTCCTAGTAGAACAAACATTACAGGTTTGTCTTCGGCTTCAGTGAATGAGTGAAATCTGATTTGTTTATTTTTCAACTCAACGATGATTTTTTTCTTCTCATCAGAATTCGCACATAAAATTTGAACTCTTCTTCCAGATAAAAGCTTCATGTAAGTTGAGGATTGTAACTGCATGGCATTGATGAGGTTGTTAATCACATCATAATTGGATTCAACAATGATCGGCTTAGTTTTTTTAACTTTTTCTTCACTTTGTTTACCTTTTTGTTGTTGGTTTTTAACTTGTTGTTGTTGTTGGATTTTAGGATGCGGGATGTTTGTTTGATTCTGAAAAGAACTCAAAACATCACAGCTATCACTATCAGAACCTGACTGATTGATGTCATTTGGTGGTAAAACATTATTTGGAGTTGTTGTTGATGGTTTTCTGCGTCTTGAACGACGAGATTTTTTCATCTTTGACTTGATTGCACCTTGCGCAACTTCTTGAGGCGATGACTTTCTCTTCTTCGAGGATTCCATTCCTCCGACTAAACTAGTATCACTTATAATGTTTTTGAGGATTTTCAATAGATAGCACTTGTATAATAACCGAGTAATTAATTAATCGTAAAATTTTCCTTTTCACAGTAGGCTTTCACATCTTTTTCACAAATTTTTGTTTTTCCACTTTTCGAAAAATTTGTTTAATTAAACTACAATATGACTTTTAAAAAAAGTCTAACATGGACCTATTGTGAACACAGCTTTTGCATCAGGGACCTATTGTGAATACAAGATGCAAACCTATTGTGAACACAGGATGCAAGACTAAATAAAAATGTTCTACAAAAACACAGAAACATGCTGCAGCCATCAAACAATTAAATAAATTAAATTGATTTAATGTAGGAAATTTTTTGTGTTTTATTTAACATTCTTTCTAAATAAAAGTATATGAAAACGTAAACAAACTGTTTTGCGTCTTCAGTTAGCTTGTTTCCGCGAATAATTTTGCAGGTTCTTTGTTTTGGCCTGCTGTCGCTTATTTTTTTCTCCCGTTTTTGGAGGTATGAATAATGCGAACAATTTTTAAGGAAATAAATGATATTGTTAAGAAAGAATTAAAAGCAAAATTGTTGGTAATAGTTCAAAGTACCTCTGTACAAAATTTTGAGTCATAAAAATGTAAGACAGCGAAGAAAATCGTTTGCAAAGTGGAGTGTATCCACAATAGGTACTCTTTTTCGCTGTATTCACAATAGGTCACCTTACCCTATTTACACTTCTTTATTATATCTTTCTATTATAAACTTCTTTATATCTTCTTTTATTACAGTCTCATTCACAATAATAAAAGTTTTGCGACCTCTTTGAACTTCACTTCTCGATCATTAATTGAATAGAAGGAACTATTGTTCTTAAAAGCAG
>CVRI01000018.1:378206-398192 GCA_900005825.1 Clunio marinus | reverse complement strand
ATCAGTCAACGACCAGCAATTCACACAACTTATCGTACGAAGAACACCACAATCGAAGCAGCGGCACCTGACACACCACAAACATCGTCAGAAATCACAAGCAAAGGCGAATAAATTTGAATGCACGAACAACATTTTTCAAATTCGAAAGTTCAGAATTTCTAAAATTTTCTCATGCTCAAGCCGTTTAATTTATAACTTTGGACTTTTTTTATCGAAGATGAAAGTTTAAATTCAATTAATATTTTTTTCGCTATGAATATTTGGCTTAATCGAAATGTTTTGTCGATGTTAAATACTCAATTTAAATAACATGAAGATAAAGTTTATCATCATTTGGGGTTTTTCGTAAATTTCGTCACATTAAAGGCAAAAAAACTTTCTCATATTTATTTATTAAACTTTAAAGATTGTTCACGTAATTCACGAATCACCCCTAAGAAATTTAATTTATGAAGAATAGAAATATTGAAAGTAATAAAGAGAATTAGAATTTAATTAAATTATAAGACGTGATTTTATGGATGATTAATTGACAGTGAGAGGTTTCTTAGTTTATAAGTTTAACTTACCCAGAACATCCTGATTAGCTATCACATTCAATTGGTACATTGGACCGACAAGACGCTGTGCTTGCTTTTGAAATGCAAGTCGACACGCTTCTTTCACAGCAGTGATGATGATGCCAGATATTGGGCTTTCGCTCTTCTCGCACGTTTCATCAACATTAAATTCTTGAAGCAGAAAGCAAACGCCATGCATCGGCTCTTGGCATAGCGGACCAGATTGAACGGCGGTTTGAAAACCGTTGATAATTGCACGATCATAAAGGCCCACAGCTCCAGTTCCACTTGACCAGAAATTTAAATGCTTATAAGAGCTTTTATTGGCCAGAATGCAAGTGCTTGACTTCTTCGGCCCCATACTCCAAATATCTTCAACATCAATAGCATCCTCAAGTGATTTTTTTATTTCATTAACAACAGAATTTTTAACTTCCAATAATTCTCGACTCATTTTGATTGTCGATTCGGATGAATCGTCTTCGAATTTATCGATGAAAACTTTCAATGCATTTTTGTTTGCTTCTAGCAACTCCACTAAATCTTTTGGCAATGGAATTGCAATCATTTTGATGGTGCACGCATTATTACGACCATTAATTGTTACTGATTTCTTTTCATCATCAGTGTTTATCAAATTCTTTGAACTTATCACTGGATCCATCACAATCGTCTCACGAAATTGAACAATTGGTTTTGAGACATTTAAGGAAATTTTTGCATAACTTTCTTTTAAATCGCGAACACATTTCTCGAGATGAACTTCACCAAGGACACACAGAACATGTTCACCCGATTCTTGAATCATTATTTGAACACATGAATCAACTTGATTGAGAATTTTTAATCCTTTAACAAGCTTCGGCATATCATCGACATTTGTTGGCTCAACAGCAACACGAACAACCGGCGGTGCTAAAATATCCAATCCATTAAATGGAGGACAATTATCACTTGACGACAACGTAGCAGTTTTAATGACATGCTTTTGAAGTCCCCAAATTCCAACAATCATTCCAGTATGTGCTTCATTGATAGGCTCAAGATTTCTTCCCATCATGAGGTAGATTCGCTTAATTGTTACAGACTCAAGCTGTTCAACATTCTTCTTCTTTGGATTGTAATCCGACTTAACTAAATGAACTTTTGAATCTTCTCTCAATGTTCCACTATAAATTCTGGCAAATGCAATCAAAACTTGATCATCATCTTCATATTCATCGCTGCTGACATCTTTCAAACTTTTGTCGCAAGCTTGAAGTTCTCGAAATGTGATCGGAACCATTTTTGCAATGAATGCAATGACTTTTGAATCATCATTATTATGAAATTCTATTTTAGGTATCTGCGATTCATCCAAACTTAAAAGCTTCGACATTTTGATGTCATACATCGCGCTTGGATTTGTTACTTGTTCAACAATCTTCTCGAACATTGCATGATGAAGTGGAAGCCATTCCATGCAAACACTCTTCAAAATTGCCTTTCGATTAACTGTTGTGGTTTTTGGTGGACGATATTTAAGTCTAAGTCTCTCACAAAAAGCCGGAATTTTACTGACTTCACCCGACATCACATTATTGTAAAGTGTCCAAATATTATCAAGAATTACTTGGACAAAAATTGTTGTTTTCCCCTTGGAATAAGCTCCCGAATCACATCTTTTGTGTTTAAAATTGTAATAGAAATCACCCCAAATTTTTTGACTTAAAATCTCAAGTGGAATTTCCATTTTAGTAGAGAACATTTCAGCAAAGTGAATTGGACTAAGTCCCCATCCATCTTGGGCTGATCCAAATATGACATTACCCTCATTAGGATTAAAATAGAGCTTGGAATCATCAGATGACTCAAGTGCAGATTCTTGATTTGAGTTTTCTGTGTCCTCATCTTTTAATACTTGAGATGCAAAAAGATTGCCAACAACTGCATTTATTTGCTCTAATAATCTTCTTAAATGATCTTCAGCCTCAGCACTGTTCATATTTCTTTCGAGAATGAGTCGATCGATTTTATTGAGAAACAAAATCGGTTTTAAGTTCTCATTGTATGCTTGCTGAAGGATTGTTCTCGTCTGAGCACAAACTCCTTCTATCACATCCACAACAACTATACAACCATCAGCTAAACGAACTGCAGCCGATGTTTCACTCGAAAAGTCCACATGACCCGGTGAATCAATGAGATTGATTAAATATTCAGTTGATGATTTTGATTTGTAATAAAGTGAAATGTTTGAAGCTTTCATTGTGATTTGGCGCTCTTGTTCATCTGGACGATTGTCTAAATAACGCATCGGTCCAGCATTTCGACTTGAGATGATTCCTGAAAAAAATTCTCAATGTGACACCATTTTGTGAAATGAATAAAATTACAAAAACTAACCATTGTTGGCTATTAAATAATCAGCTAATGTTGTCTTTCCGTGATCTACATGAGCTAATATACAAATATTTCTGATGCTTTCTATAGAGGACTGAAGCCTCTTTATATTTTCTATATGTTGCGACATTACTTTTACTTCAATTTAACTTCTTAGAATAATAATGGTGGTTGCAAAACAAAATGTCTTAGATAATGAGGATCTAGGCAGAAATATTTCTTTTATAATCGGAAATTTTCAGTTATCTCTTAAATTCAACTTACGGAAGAACACAAAAAATATAATGAATCCAAATTTGATTTGTAAAAAAACGAGTGACTAATTAGTGACAACAAAATTTTAAGACCTTTCTATACCTACATTTATCTAAGAATAACAATACAACGTGTGCTCGAAATATCGAAAACGAGGGGAAATTCATGACCGGAAGGGAGATTAATTAAAAAACTGCAACTTTATATGAAAGCTTTTTTGGCATTGCATGATTTAGAATTATCTGGATTCGTCTCAAATTATAAAGAATATTGAATATAATTTATAATAGCTAAAGGGTTGATTGAAGCATTAAAAGAAAGCACATTAGTAAAATAAATTTTACATCATGAACTACCCCGCTGCATTCGAAAATGTTTCACTTCGAAATTTATATCGAATAAGAACAAAATGGAAATGGAACAAAAAGCTCAACTTGAAAGCTTTCACAAATAACTGAAAGTTATTTAAACCACAGAGATTATTGATTTTGCTATTTTAATCATATATCATTACACAATTTGAATTAAAAAAAACTTATATGTATGTATATAGATAATATATAATTTTTTGTCTTTTAAATTCAAATGTGAATTAAAATGTCAAGCCAAATAAAATCTTAAAATCTTTTAGGTGTTGCAACTGCTTAAGCAGGAACGAGAAACGTCATATAATCTGGCGTCAACGTGAATTGCAATGAAACCGTCATAAGCAGTGTTGCTTAAATTAATGTTGGCAACTCCATGACAATCCACATGGATCGTATTACCAGTACAGATATAACCACTTTTTATACCAGATGATAGTTCACAATAGGCTCCACCTGGTAAGCCCGTGTACAAGTTTTCGTTCAAAGGAAAAGCTTCTCCATTGAAAGCGATGAATCCGCGGTTGCCACGTGAGAATGCTATCTGGTTTCCACCATTATCCCACCAATTCTCTACACCTGTACCCTCAACAGCATTACGGAAGCCAACAATGTTATAAATTTGTCGCCATCGATGTTCACAAACCCATCCACCCCCGCATGATCCATCAGCATTGAATGTTGGTGATCTTAAATTTCCATTTCCATCAGCTGGTGGACCAGCTTCAGTGTTAGTGAATTCAAAAGAGCTCATGATACGATTGATTCCGAATGGCCACGCAAGATGGAAAGCTGTTGCCATTTTATATTGTCGCGATTGTTTGTAAGTCAAAACATCAGCACCACCAGCTCCATGACCTCTTTGGTTGTCGTGATTGTCAACAAAAGTCAAAGCCAAATGAGACTGCAAAAATCCCCACTCGGTTCCAAAGTTTCTCAACCATTTCAATTGATTTCCACCTCGGAAAGCTTTTCCAATCTCAGCTGAGTAGCGGAACTCTGTGACAGTTCCAAGGTGAGTGTATTCGTATTTTTCTATTGCTTCATTACCTAAATCAATGACTTCTTGTGCAATAAATGGACGTGCCCCATAATGAAAATTATGCGCAGTATTCAAATTATTTAAACGACCAAAAATATTTTCCATATCACCAGGCCACATGTGCTTCATTGCATCGACACGGAAGCCAGCGACACCCAAATCAATGAGATGGTTCATATAATCAACGATCTTTTGCCGAACGTATTCATGGCCTTGGTTTAAATCAGCCAATCCCACCAACCAACAATTACGAACTTGAATAGCGTCGTTGTAGCTTTCAATATCACAACGTGGATTGAAGTCATTTGGACCGAAAGGAACTGCTGGCCATTGCATGCCCAAATTGTCTGCACTTGATCCTCCAGTTCCAGTTCCACTCATTCCTGACATGTGATTGATGACAGCATCAGCGTAGATACGAACACCGACAGCGTTGCAACGACGTGTCATGTCAGCGAAAGCCGCTTCATTTCCCGATCTTGTATTTAAGTGATACGAAACTGGTTGGTAACGTTCCCACCATGGCCGATTCGGGACAATCACATTCTCATTTGGAGGTGAGATTTGAACACCAGCAAATCCATTTGGAGCTAGGAAGTTTTCACATTCATTTGCAATGTCGCTCCATTTCCACTCGAACAGGTGAACCATTCCAGAACGCCCACCCCAGAAATGTGGATCGAATTGCGCACGAGATGCACCCAGAAAATTTAGAAATATAAAAAATATTTTCATCACTTCAAGTCTCAATACTAAAGATGAAATTAAGAGAACAGCAATTTTTATTCTAAAACTTTTTTTCACACAATGATGTTTTCTGTATAAACTGTAAATATCTGAAAGTTTCACCTGCTGTCTTAAAACAGACATTAATTATTAAGCCAAATGTGTTTGTTACTTTTATTAATCATAATCGAGTGTATCACATTGAGAACAGAAACTAATATCGCAAGCCACTTTATTTTTGTAACATCAGATTTAATAAAAATTTATTTTATCAGGTTTCTTATCAGTTTACTTAAACTAGAAAGTAGGTATTTAATGCAAAATGTAAAAGTCATCAGAATCACGTTTACAGCTTGACGTTTAAATGTAAAGCAATAAAAATAAATAAACAAATCTCTTATACTGAGATACGACATATTTTCTATGTTATGATGCCGATGTTATTTTTCAAAACTTTATTTTAAGTCATCTTCAGGTATGGTAGGAAAATATTATTTTTGATGACATAAAATGATAAATTTCTCTCTCTTAAGCTTTTTCTAAGTATCATTGGCTTTGTAAATGTAGGAGGTGATGTCCCAACTACCACCCAAATATGTGAATTAGGTGAATCTGCTCCTTGCGAAACGGTTGCTTGCCTGAAATTGCCTAGTGGTGGAAGCTGTTGCCCCTTTATTTTTTAAATATAATTTAATTTAATTTAAGGCTTTCATAAATAATGTGATGAATTCTTTTCATATAAAATTGCAGCAAATTAGGTATTTTGATATTAAACCTTAATGTAAAAATTATTAAAGCATAAAATTGCAGCAGTGGTGGTGAAGAAATTTGAACTTTTTAAAGGAACGAGATTAAATTGTAAGAGGTGGCACGAAAAATATGATACAATACATGGACGTGTTACTTATTTCTTGTAGAATAAAAAAATCTTTCGGTGCCCATAGATGAAAAAATAAATGAATTTTTTATTTTAATTTTTCTTCAAATTTTTAATGAACAATAATAGTAGATATATGAACAAAGTAATTTCAACTCATTTTATATTCGCTAAAAGTAAGTAAAACTTAAAAAGAGTTCTTTGAAATTTTTAATTTCTTCTCAGTATTCATTGAATTGTTGAAAAATCTGTTTCGAAAGTTAAAAATAATTTTGAGTGAATTTTTACAATTTAGCATTAACGTGAATTGCAATGAAGCCGTCATAAGCAGTGTTGCTTAAGTTAATGTTCGCACGTCCATCGCCTCCAACTTGAATTGAGCTACCAGTGCAAGAACTTCCACTCTTTATACCAGATGCAAGATCACAGTAAGTTCCAGCTGACAAACCAGTGGCTAAGTTTTGGTTCAAAGCGTAGCCTTCTCCATTGAAAGCGATGAATCCGCGGTTGCCACGTGAGAATGCTATCTGGTTTCCACCATTATCCCACCAATTCTCTACGCCTGTACCCTCAACAGCATTACGGAAGCCAACCATGTTGTAAATTTGCCGCCATCGATGTTCACAAACCCATCCACCCCCGCATGATCCATCAGCATTAAATGTTGGTGATCTTAAATTTCCATTTCCATCAGCTGGTGGACCAGCTTCAGTGTTAGTGAATTCAAAAGAGCTCATGATACGATTGATTCCGAATGGCCACGCAAGATGGAAAGCTGTTGCCATTTTATATTGTCGCGATTGTTTGTAAGTCAAAACATCAGCACCACCAGCTCCATGACCTCTTTGGTTGTCGTGATTGTCAACAAAAGTCAAAGCCAAATGAGATTCTAAGAAACCCCACTCGGTCCCAAAATTTTTTAAATATCTCAATTGATTTCCACCGCGGAAAGCTTTTCCAATTTCGGCTGAGTAACGGAACTCTGTGACAGTTCCAAGGTGAGTGTATTCGTATTTGGTGATTGCTTCACCACCTAAATCAATGACTTCTTGTGTAATAAATGGACGAGCACCACTGCGGAATCCATAGTTGGTGTTAAGATTATTTAAACGACCAAAAATATTTTCCATATCGCCAGGCCACATGTGCTTCATTGCGTCGACACGGAAACCAGCGACACCCAAATTAATGAGATGATTTAAAAAGTCTGCGATCTTTTGCCGAACATATTCTTGACTTTGCTTCAAATCAGCCAATCCCACCAACCAGCAATTACGAACTTGATAAATATCGTTGTAGCTTTCAATATCACAACGTGGATTGAAGTCATTTGGACCGAAAGGAACTGCTGGCCATTGCATGTTCCAATTGTCTGCACTTGATCCTCCAGTTCCAGTTCCACTCATTCCTGACATGTGATTGATGACAGCATCAGCGTAGATACGAACACCGACAGCGTTGCAACGACGTGTCATGTCAGCGAAAGCCGCTTCATTTCCCGATCTTGTATTTAAGTGATACGAAACTGGTTGGTAACGTTCCCACCATGGACGATTCGGGACAATCACATTCTCGTTTGGAGGCGAGATTTGAACACCAGCAAATCCATTTGGAGCAAGGAAGTTTTCACATTCATTTGCAATGTCGCTCCATTTCCACTCGAACAGGTGAACCATTCCAGAACGCCCACCCCAGAAATGTGGATCAAACTGCGCACTTGACAGGGCAATAAAACTTACAATCACCACCAAGAATTTCATTTTTTTTCTTTAACTCCTAAGAAACTTAAAACAAAACTGAAGATTTCGTTGCTAAAACTGCGACTTTTATTCAAAAAACTTATCTTAAAAATTGATTTGTTATCAAGCAATAAAAAACTTTTCAGTAGCCGTTTGATTTAATGATTAACTTTGTTATTAAGAACCATCTTAAGTGAGGTTTCAATAAATTTAGTAATCTTATCGTCCACCTGTCAAACTCCATGGGGTTTTATTGATAAAAGTATTTTCGTCACAAAGGAAAAGAATTAAAGGAATATTTTGTTGAGTAAAATAATTCCTCATTTAACTTTCCTTGAATTCTGTGAACACCTAAACAGAATTCTTACTCAGAACATGATGAATAAACTCACTGAAAAATTTATGCAAAAAATTAAAACGACGAAAGTTGCAGGTGGAAAAACATTCATTTTATTTATTTATTTTCTCATCATTTTTCTTTCACAATTTGTTTCTTTATAGAAGCACAAAGTATAACTTTTTGGCATGAATAATGCAAAGATAGATTACAAAGAATTTTCATGTTTCTTAGCTCATCATAATTTCCCCAAATCTTTTTCATGCTCTCCAAAATCTAATGAAAAATGATTCATGTCTGAAATTTGTTTATTTCTTGATGTAAACTTTAATACGATTAATGTAAATTACAGTGAACTCTCCTTCAGCTAACTAACATTCAAAATGCTTTCTTCATCATTGCATTGATAAAATAAAAATATTTAAGTTTAAGGAAATTTAAGAGAAGCAAGAAACTTGCGACAACATTAAAAGGCAAACTGTGACATAAAAATGGCTAAAATGAAAACACGTTAACCATTACAATAAATCAACCGCCGATTTAAGTTATCAGTTGATAAAAAATACTTTTGATTACAATTTCCAACAACATGTATCGTCGTCTATGTTTATAATAATTTTTATCGTTGGGAAAAGGGGGGAGAGCGATAAGCGATAAATTGAGCGAAAAAATTACATAAACAAGTAATCTTTCATCTGGAAAGTTCGCTCTTTACGCTTCATTGACACGTGCATGATACGGGAGCAGTTCTACATATTTCCTAAACTACAAAAATAGCACAATTCGCTCTCGGTTAAAGAATTTTTCTTTTCTTCTTTTTGGAGTTTTCATAAATCTTTTAATACTTTCTGTTCATTGTTTACCACAAAATGATCAATGCTTTCATTAGAAGCTGTAACATTTTAGTTTTTCTTTTATTTCATGAGTAAGACTTTTTATTAACGAAAGATTGAATTATTATTGCTGATTAAATGATTTAATAAGCTTTCTTTATAACATTTTTTGATTATATGTCGTCTCATTTAAATGCAGAAATTATTTGACAAACTTCTTATGCATAAAGAAAAGGCAATTAAATGCAAAAGAAACATTTAATTAATTATTTATTGAACCAAGCTGACTGGTGAATGACATGAAAAAATTGTTTTATTTTTTTATTGCAGGAATTAATTAAAATTAAAAAAAGAGAAAAGATTAAAACGCTTCACACTTAATCTACACAAACTCTTGTTAGAAGCCAAAATTAAATAATAAAAAGAAAAAATGATATAAAAACGAGTGCATGTTATGCTCACAACATTATTAGCTTGGGGTCAGTTATTTCTTGTCCTTCCTTTAAAAAAATAACAGAAAAGAAAATAATAATAATAATGGAAAGAAAAACTTTTATATTATTATAAAATGATATGATTCGATAAGATAAAGCAAAGATAAGAGAATAAGCGTGAACGAGATGGATTAAAATGATTGATTTTTTTATTTACCAGTCTTTTTCAACTTTCAATGTCCATTCCCATTTCAAATGCTCCGTTTTATCGTCATCAGTGAACAATGATGACACAGAATATTCACCACGAGCGAGCATTCCACTCGGTGCCTCTTCAAAGTTTGTCGTAAAACTTTGAATTTCTGTTTTTGGAGGATATGAACCAACCATGTGCGTCATCTTATCAACGTTGACACCCATTCGAGATGTCTTCTGAACATATTTTAATCCATGAACAATTTCACGTTGAACGTAGAACTCGATTCTAATTTTATATTGAATGCCTTCCTTAATAGCGAATGATTGTTTTTTTAATTGAGATAAATCGCCATCAAGCTCCAGGACCATGTCTGGTCTATCAGTAACAACCAGTGCAAGTCTTTTGACAATAACATTCTTTGGATTGTTGGCATCAATGATAATTTTCTCAGCTTGAGAGCCTAGCAGTGCTTCTTTATACTTGCGCAAACTTTCATCCTCATTGTCAAGACTTAAAATCTCTTCGATAGTCTTTTGGGGTGGCGCCTTGTAGTTTTCATCAACATCTCCTTCAATATCATCGCCAACAGGTTCTTTTTCAGTTGACATGTTTTCTCTTCTATCTGAAAGATGTAGAAATTTTAAATGGATGATTCATCACTTGACGATAACAATTGGGCGACTTCTTTTTGTCGCTTCCGAAATATGATTTTTGTTGTTGTATCTCCGGTAAGAAAATTTCACAAAATTTTATCTACTTTTACTCACTTATTCAAACAAATTTTACAATTAAATGATGTAGAATATACAATATTGCAAATGATAGTAATTAAAGTTATAAAATTTTACGAAAAAACTACGAAAACGACAGAAAATGACGACAGTTTCTGCAAAACTTAACTTTAGGGATTTTATAGGAACGCTTAGGAAAGTGGAACAGAATTCGAAATTTAATTTCGAAAAAAACGACGTTTTCGATAACTACTACTACCATAAATTAAATGTAAACATTAAAATTTTACGTCCTGAAATATATTTTGTTAATTGTCATTTAAAGGCTTGATTTATATTCGATTCTATTAAAATTGAAGAAAAACAAAGAAGAAATAATTAATATTTTATATTCGTTATAGTTTAAAAAACATTTCTTATGGTAATCAGTTCTAGTGTGATAAAAGTCAGGAAATCTATAAGAGAAATGTCCGACGATGATATGAGCAGGTCACTTAAGGAACGCGAGAAATTATTTGATACATCTCACAGTTCCAGCAGTCCAGTAAAAGGAACTCCAGAAATTGAAACAAAGGAATTGGGACAACATAACAAAACCAGAAACAGAAGTCAAACTCCTAGAAAATCGCCTTCATCAACTGTAACAAGATCCAGAACTACAGAATCTTCAGAAAAAGCATCATCATCTGCTGGAGGATCTGGTCTATACTATTATTTGAGTGTTATTGCTGGTGTCGTAGGAATAATTATATTTTATAACTGCCTGACTAACAATCAAAATTCAAATGGAACCATCAAAGCAAAACTAAATTGCTCTCAGTTCATGGATTTAACAAAGAATTTTCCAAATCAAGATAAATTACTTTTTAAGTCACTTAAAATAGGAATCGAAGGAATTGTCAATAGCGATCCTTCCAAACCCTCAGTATTCTCTATCTTCTCAACTGATTCTGCTCTAATTAATAATCTTATGGAGGAAGTTGTGAAAATTACAAAACAATGCATCAATCAGACAAATGATCCCATCAATCTATCAAAAGATGAAATAAATGAAAAGCTCGTTACAAACTACAAAGATGAGCTATCAAAGAGAACAATTATGATAATCCGAGACGTCGATAAGATTGCTCCAGGAAATGTTAAAGTTCTTCATTCATTCTGTGACACTTACAATCCTCTCGTGGAAAAATCGATTATATTCCTAACAATTCATGTGCCAGGATCGCCAAAAGGAAAGCCAATAGATTATATAAGAGAACATCTGAACGATCAATGGGAAAGTTTAGCTGATAATGTTCGTAATCCTCTCATAACTCGTATGCTCGATCAGACATTCTACCTTAAACCTTTTAATTAAATCATTTCATTTTCTTCACTTGTTTGTTACTTCGCTGAGAGAAGTTTAAAAGAATCAAAATAAATAAAAACAAGAAAAAACCTTTTTTTTTAATGTAAGTTTCACTTTTTTTTATATCAGAAGCTCAAAGATTATGCAATGTTATCAAATATAATTCTTACATTTGTTTCATTCTCATGAAATTTTTCTTTCATGTTTTTATGTCGAAAGTTTACTTTCAATAAACTTTCATTCTTTTAAAGATTCACAAAAATGTTTTTTAAGAAACTTCAATGTTACATTGCGATCAGATTTTGTGATTTCTTAAACTTTAGGCTCTTTCTTTTTTTACTGCGTTGTTTTTTTATAATTTTGTGTAGATTATTTAGTTTTTTAGTTCACAGTCGATAATTAAGAATTCCCCTTTTTTTGTCGCGGATACGTAAATTACTAACGAAGCAGTAAATAATAAAAAATAAATGATGACAATTGTTGATGTTGTAAAAATTGAATATTTTGAATTTAGAATTGAAAGCCACTGTCAGTGACTGGTTGATTCGTGAATTGAAACTCATTATTTTGAGTTGATGGAGCAACGCCGGCATCTTCTTCGTCGTTGCCGTAGTACTCTTGAAGGATACTGTAAGCGCGTTCATAGATCTCCGTTTTCGAATGTGTTTGTAGGAATTCAATTTTATCGAGACCTGAAAAAATGGAAAATCGAGTTAATAAAAATTTATTTTTCGGATTGTAATAGAAATTCTTTTTTTTCTCACCATAACATTCTTCAATCATTACAGCAAAAGGATTTGGTTTATGATGACATTCCTCTCCAGATTTCAGAATATTTTCTAAACCATTTAAAGCAACTTGCACAATGTTTGCATCCATCACCGTCAATAATTCACACATCGGTGGAATACATCCAACCGAAACCAGATAATTAATCTGCTCAGATGTTCCACCACTTGTCGAATTTGTCACTGCCCATGCCGCTTCTTTTCTTGTTTTATATTCAGCTGTTCGAAGAATATTGATAAGCATTGGGAAAATGTTGGCATCAATGATGGCTTGAATTTGTTGTTTATTGCCAGCAGCAATGTTTGAAATAGTCCAACACGCTTCTTTTACGATTGTATCCTTTTCCGATTGTAGGAGTTGATAAAGAGCGGGAAGAGCATTGCAATTAAGCACAATTTGCGTCTGTGCATCGTCACCAGTCACGATGTTACCAACAGCACGTAATGCAGCCGAGATAACGTTATTGCAAGACCGAAACCTAATAAAAGAAATCATAATTAGTTATTCATCATTTTTTTACTTAAATAATTTTCTCTTACGCAAGAAGTTCCACCAAACGACGACATACACCAGCATCAATCACCGCTTGAATTTTGTTATTTGGCCCATCACTTAAATAGCTTAGTGCCCAACATGCATCACTCAAAACTTCATTGTCGTCATGAAAGATAAAACGTGCGAGAACTGGGAGACATTTTGAGACTTTTTCAAAGTCTGGTGGAGGACTTTTACCACGACAAAGATTTGACAGCGTCCAGACACCGTTTCGGCACATGTTCATTCGTGATGATGATTCTAAAATCATTAAGAGTGGATCTAAAATCCCCGCGTCCAACACTTCATCACGACAAGCAGCAGAATCTCCTGCAATATTGCCCAAAGCCCATACAACTTGCTCTTGAACGTCATTATTTTGACTTGTTGCTAGCAAATTTACAAAGACAGGAATTGCTTTTGCCTCTAGAACGATTTGTGTCTGTTGGCTGGTTCCTGATGCAATATTTGTGAGCGCCCAAGCAGCTTCAAACTGCAATGTGTGGTTCTCATGGTTTTGTAAAAGTTCCACAAATCTAGGCACAATTCCTGTTCTGATGACCTCATCTATAGGAGGATTTGGCTCTTTTGAAAGCATTTTTCGAAATTTTTGAGTTGCAGCCAGCTGATCATAAACGTTGTTGCTGTACAAGGCTCGTACTGTCTCCTCTCGTATAATAGAATTCGAATTTGGGATTTCCATAAGTCCCTCCATTGGTGGTTGACGTTCTGAAAGAATTCCCATTTCCGTAATATCATCAACATCGATATCGTCTACTTGAGTGTTCAGATTTCTTCTCTTGATTAGCTGCTGCTCACGTTTTTGTTTTCGTAATTGAATTCCTTCTTCTTCTCGTCGTCTTCGAAGCTCAGCACTGTCGAGACCAGCATTTTTATAACGAGCCGCATTTCGTGAAGTATTCATGTTTTTTTATCTTAAGGAAAGCAGAAAAAAAACTTATTAGGTAGGTAAATTATTTGTGACGAAAGAATTAAGCGAAAAAAAATCGATGGAAGTGAAAAATTTGACGAAAAAATTTTTTCGCTCAATCTTTTTGCACTTTCACTATTCTTTAGATATATTTCAGTAATATGAATCTTTTCTAATGTTAAGAAGAATCAAATTTCCCAAAAATGACTCACTTGAGCTATTTATGACGATAGAAAATTCAAGGATTTTACTTTTTTTGTGAATTTGGTCTCCGTGGTCGCATTGAGCACGTGAGGGGTGAAAACTACGACATATCTTGAAAATGTGCGTTCATAAAATAAATTATTCAGTTTTTTTACATTCACTTAAATTATCACCAGAATTAAGCTTAGATAAAATAAATCTGAATAAGCAGCACTACATAAAATAAAAAATGGATCCGGCATCATGTCAAAAGAAAAATATTTGCGATGAACTAGATGAATTAGATCAAAAAATTGAAGAACTGACCCAAACTGAAACCAACCGAAAGCAGGATAAAATAAAGCTTTATCATAAATACAACGAAACCAAAGATGCAGCGCAATTAATATTGGGAACATTAGCAGAAAAGGAAGGACTGTCAATTAAAGAGCTTTATAAAAATATGACAATTGATTTTGACAAATAAAAATAAACGGCATAAAACTGTTTCTGAACAGACATTAGTAAGATATCTTGCACACCCTTAAAAACCTAAGCAGACCGAATTTTCATACAAATTTAGTATCCGCAAACATACGAAAGTCATTAAAAAAATTAACCTTTTAACATAATAAAATCACCACAAGAGTGAGATTAATTAAAAATTCATCATGTCAGATAAAAAAGTGTTTGTTGAAAATAATTTGAGTCCATCAGAAAACAAATGTTCGTCACCGAGTCCATCAAAACATTTGCTTTTGCCTTCACCAATCATAACAAGACGCACTAGAACAGCATCGACGTGAGTATTTAATAAATGAAAATATTCTCATTTGAAATCAATTAAGAACAAATATTTGTGTGATTTAATATTGAAGGTTAATCAATTCTGGCTCCAGCCGGCTTTTTGCGCAATATGTGTCATTAATTCTTGTCCAAACTTTCCTTTGGCGCATAATCAATAGCCAATTAAATATTCTTTGTACTCTATCTGTGTGACGTAAATGAAAATCTCATTTAGAGATTGATGAAATACATAAGTTTTATAAGTTTACACAATTCTTAAAGTCGCAAAATGAAGGCGAAACGATTCTTTAAATATTTACACAAACACTCATTTCAATCGTTCACATTCTTAGAAAATTTCTTTAATCTAACATACCAAATTTAAACTTTTATGTGCGTAAAAGTAAAAATGCTGTGAAAATGCGATAACAAGCTGTGTATCAATTTTCTCAGCTTTATTTCTCTTTTCAAAATATTCTTTGAAACGGTATTACTTTCGTAAGTCGATAATTGGTTTTATATTGCTCTTAACTCAACATAATTCAAGAATTACAGTATGTTGGTAACACCTCTCAATGGAGCTTTTATTATACCTCCACAAACAACCCCAAACATTAATAAATTTCACGCTCATACGTGAGATTCGTTGGCGGATTCTGTGCTTAGTTACGATAAATTGAAGATTTTCCACATGAAACATGTTACGATTGAAATTTAATATGAATGACGTTCTGTTTTTGAGACTTTTCATAAATATTTGAAAAGTGATTGCTTGAAGTTATTCCGGCGGGTCCTTTCATGAAATGAAAAATGATTGAATTTCACCTGTTTATATTTGTTTTTATCCCACAGATCAGATCGAGCAATGCGTAATCCTTTGATTAGAGGCGTTGTTAAGAGCTTCAGTCGTAGTAAAGGCCATGGATTCATAACACCTAAAGAAGGTGGCGATGACATCTTTGTTCACATTTCTGAGTAAGTTTTTGTTTTATATTTTTTTATTTCGCATTGTTTCATTAGCACTTTTTTTTGTTTTTCTTTCAACAGCATTGAAGGCGAGTACATTCCGCAAATGGGTGACGAAGTATCGTATCGCATATGCTCCATTCCACCAAAATATGAAAAGTATCAAGCAATTCATGTACAGATAACTAATTTGACTCCAAATGTTCACACCAAATGGGAAACGCCAATTTATGAAAACAATCAATAAGATAAAAAAAGCTTGCACAATCATAATGTTTCAGCACTGGCCAATCATATAAAAAGTTATCATAATTGTCATGTTTTTAGTCTTAAAATCCTACATAAATAATTTTTTTGGTTCGTCCCTTTTCGACTAAATTAATGTTATTTAATATTCCTTTGAAATAATTGAGTTTTAAGTATTTTTTTGAGAGGAAAGAGGTTAAAACGACGGTGCTTGGAAACGACAAAAAAAACTTCTCTTACACTTATGATATTCTGCGAAGAGAAATCTTATAAACTTTCTCATTAATTAGCCAATAGTCTGATTAATTCATTCCCTATTAACTCAACAATAACATTCTCCTCTTCAATATATACAATTTATGCCTCTCTCAAGTATTGCAAGATTGATTTATTTCAATTCAAAATCTAAATTCCAAAATCCATAAAATGTAATTAAACATGCTGAACTCAAAATAAAGAATCTTTCAGCCATATTATCTCGTCTCCAATGTCGTCAGAAAATTTTAAGAACAAAATGTAACGCGAAAGGAGTTAAGAGAAATAAAGTTTTAATTAAAATAAAAATTGTTAAAGAGGTTTTCGTGTTGGTCCAAGGTAAATTGGCTTGAATTGTTCATTAAATTCTTTCTTCAATGATGGAACCCATTCGCCATTGCCTGCAATTAATCAATGTTGGATTAGTCTAATCATAATAAGATATCTTTGCCTACCTTTCTTCATAGTTGTTTCTAAATATTCATTAAGTAACTTTTGTTGATTTTGTGCTTCAGCTAACTTTCCTTGCTCCATCAACTCAAAAATCTTTAAACCAGCTTCAGGATTTGTATTGAGTGATGTCATGATTGCGTTCTTAAAACCCAAAGCAAGAGCACCACAAAGGATTGAATTAGGTCCGATGAACACTTGTCCATGCTTCAGACACAAAATTCCTTTCTCAAGATCTCCCGAAGTGTACTTGATGCCAGTGAAGTTCGGAATTTCTTTTTTGGCAAGTTGCATGAAACTGGCCATTGGTAAATCAACTTGAGTCAACATTGGAATGTGATAGTAGTAAAGTGGAATGTTTGGGCAATAAACTGAAATGTCTTTCAGATAATTCACCAATTTCTCGATAGTTTTCGGTTTGAAGTAAAGTTCAGGAAGGCACAGAATTCCATCAACTTTAAGATTTGCTGCATGTTTGGTTAACTCAATAACATCTGGGAAGGGACATCCAGAGACTTGCACCATTAACAGAATGTCAAGTTTCTTGCAAACTTCTGACCACTTCTCTGTAACCTTTCTTCTCTCACTGACTGACAACGACATTCCTTCACCTGAAGTTCCATTCACTAAAATCGCTGAGATTCCTTTTGCATTCAATGATTTCGCGTAACTTTCAATTATTCCATAATTAATTTCTTTATCACCATTAAATGGTGTAAAAGTTGGTGCCATTAATCCTTTAAATTGCTTAAGCTTCTGCATTTCTGTAACCAAATATTCACAATACTGAGTAAAAATAACTTTAGAGAGAGTTTATTATTGTTTTTCAAGTCAATTACTGATAAGATAAGATGAGAAAGAGTGAAGTTGTAAAATACGACACACAAAATTTCGAAGCAAATCTCTACGAAAAGATTAAAAAATATTGAACAATGAAATTTACTAAATTTATTTTATTAAATCCACTCTTGTTATTCAATCTACATTGGGAATAAAAATGATTTTTAGTTAAAATGATTGCAAATTTTTTTTTTCAATCAAACGTNAAAGAGGTTTTCGTGTTGGTCCAAGGTAAATTGGCTTGAATTGTTCATTAAATTCTTTCTTCAATGATGGAACCCATTCGCCATTGCCTGCAATTAATCAATGTTGGATTAGTCTAATCATAATAAGATATCTTTGCCTACCTTTCTTCATAGTTGTTTCTAAATATTCATTAAGTAACTTTTGTTGATTTTGTGCTTCAGCTAACTTTCCTTGCTCCATCAACTCAAAAATCTTTAAACCAGCTTCAGGATTTGTATTGAGTGATGTCATGATTGCGTTCTTAAAACCCAAAGCAAGAGCACCACAAAGGATTGAATTAGGTCCGATGAACACTTGTCCATGCTTCAGACACAAAATTCCTTTCTCAAGATCTCCCGAAGTGTACTTGATGCCAGTGAAGTTCGGAATTTCTTTTTTGGCAAGTTGCATGAAACTGGCCATTGGTAAATCAACTTGAGTCAACATTGGAATGTGATAGTAGTAAAGTGGAATGTTAGGGCAATAAACTGAAATGTCTTTCAGATAATTCACCAATTTCTCGATAGTCTTCGGTTTGAAGTAAAGTTCAGGAAGGCACAGAATTCCATCAACTTTAAGATTTGCTGCATGTTTGGTTAACTCAATAACATCTGGGAAGGGACATCCAGAGACTTGCACCATTAACAGAATGTCAAGTTTCTTACAAACTTCTGACCACTTCTCTGCTGCCTTTTTACGTTCACTAACCGACAAAAGCATTCCTTCGCCCGAAGTTCCATTCACAAGAAAAGCTTTAATTCCTTTAGACTTAAGAAGTTTTGCGTAAGGTTCAAAAGCATCGTAATTAATCTCGTGTTGGTCATTGAATGGTGTAAATGTTGGAGCTACTAAACCTTTAAATTGTGGAAACTTTAGCATGTTTGATGTTTTATTTTTTCAAATTACTCTCAAGAAACTTGGAAACTTACTAACTAATCAAGAAACTCAAATGAGCTTCTTTAAGTCTGATAAGAGTCACTTGAAGTGTTTATAAAGCTATTAACGATGTTTGTGTGAGAAGAATATTTAAAGCAACAAGTTTTGATGAGAAAGTGATAAGAAAATTCAAACAATGTAAGTGGCACGATGATTCGGCTTCAAATATTGCTATGCATTAATTAATATTGTAGTCCACTTCGATATTATTCTTAATTACCTTTTTAATGAAGCGTTTTTCTAATAGTTTGCCATTACAATTCTCATTACGTATTTAATTTATAAAAATAGAAGCATCGTTTTGTTAAAATCACGAGAATATTTAAAATTTCCATGCTCTGTTCATTTTCAACTGCGAAACTATTTAAACATAAAAAGCAACTTCGGGTTCTTTGTTTCGCTAAAAAATCAACGCAATGAAGTTAAACTTTTGCTTGATTCTATTTCTTAAAACAGTAGTAAATAGCAATAAAAATAAGTAATAATTCTTTTCTAAATTCTTCTCATAAATCAGGAAGGGACGTTATATTGGCTGACAACTTCATACACTTCTAACCCAAACTACTTCTCTGAGTTTTCAATGAAATTATTCAACGACACAGATGGTCATTCAAAATTAAATTTGACTTCAAATCAATTAAAGGACATGGAAAAGTTTGTAGTGACAGTGACAGTTAAACAAAGTTCTAGAAAAGGCGTAAAACAGTTTGATCATGAGATAATGAAAATTAACGTGGATTCTTGTAAAATATCTAAAGGGGCTTTCCGAAATTTTTTTATAAACGCTGTTTATGATGCAATTAAAGAGGTTTCAAACTTCAGATTGTCATGTCCACAACTTAAAGGAAATTTTTATACTAGAAATTTACCCATGATCGACAATTTTCCATTTTCAGAAAAGTTTCTAATGGAAAGATCTACTGGAGATTTTGAAATCTCTTCTGTTATTCGAGGAAAACCATACAATATGAAAAAGTTAGTAATCGTTGTTGATGCAAAAATTTATGGGCTTTT
>CVRI01000018.1:358682-376660 GCA_900005825.1 Clunio marinus | reverse complement strand
ATTTATGGGGTTTTGTTATTAGATTAATAATTATTTGAAATAAAATAAAAAAATGAAATCAAAAATTTTTATATGGAAAATCTTTGTCAACCACACTTTGCCTTATTCTGTCGTTTATTTTGGTTTCATAAAAAAGAAATACAAAAATAAAGTACAACAACATTGAAAAGATACTTAAATTTAAAGAAGAGATTTCCGCTTGTCTGTAATTTAAATAATTTATCTCACATTTAGATCCGACAATGTCTGTAATCAGTTTTGTAATTGAACATTTTGCTGATTCAAATACCTGTCTGAGTACGACATGTAACAAATAGTTGAATCTGAAGTTCGTATAAAAATAGCTGATCAAATTTTATAGTCAAAAACATTTGATAAACAACTGATAAGCTTATACAAACAACACAAGTGACAAACAACAATAATGACTCTCTCGAAATTAGAGTTGCAACTTCATTTCCATACTTCGTAATAAATGTTAAATATTTTTTTGTATTTCCAATCAAACCAATTAATTTCACTTTAAGCATCGGATAAATTTCTTATAAAGGACTTCTTGTTGCTCCAAGCTGTAACTCTGAAGACATTTCATTGAATGCTTTCTTCATTGATGACACCCACTCGCCGTTGCCTTTAATGAGAAGAAAACCTTTTTCAGTATTTCTAAAATAAAACATAAAAAGCTAATTACCATTCATCAAAGCACGTTCAATCATTGAATTCAGTTTAATTTGATGTTCATGGGCTTCGACGATATTTCCTTTCTCCATCAATTCAATTATCTTCAAACTTATTTCAGGATTGATATTCAATGAAGTCATAATCGCATTTGTGAAACCCAAAGCAAGAGCACCGCAAAGAATTGTGTCGGAACCGAGAAACACTTGTCCATGCTTCAGACACAAAATTCCTTTCTCAAGATCTCCCGAAGTGTACTTGATGCCAGTGAAGTTCGGAATTTCTTTTTTGGCAAGTTGCATGAAACTGGCCATTGGTAAATCAACTTGAGTCAACATTGGAATGTGATAGTAGTAAAGTGGAATGTTTGGGCAATAAACTGAAATGTCTTTCAGATAATTCACCAATTTCTCGATAGTCTTCGGTTTGAAGTAAAGTTCAGGAAGGCACAGAATTCCATCAACTTTAAGACTTGCTGCATGTTTGGTTAACTCAATAACATCTGGGAAGGGACATCCAGAGACTTGCACCATTAACAGAATGTCAAGTTTCTTACAAACTTCTGACCACTTCTCTGCTGCCTTTTTACGTTCACTAACCGACAAAAGCATTCCTTCGCCCGAAGTTCCATTCACAAGAAAAGCTTTAATTCCTTTAGACTTAAGAAGTTTTGCGTAAGGTTCAAAAGCATCGTAATTAATCTCGTGTTGGTCATTGAATGGTGTAAATGTTGGAGCTACTAAACCTTTAAATTGTGGAAATTTTAGCATGTTTGATGTTTTATTNAATATTGAACAATGAAATTTACTAAATTTATTTTATTAATTCCACTCTTGTTCTTGAATTTATATTGGAAATAGTTAAACTGATTGTAAATTTAAAGTCTTTGTAATTTTCCAAGATCAAACAAGTACAAGAAGTTGCTTTTTTTTTCAATCAAACGTAAAAATTCCGTAAAGTTTTGCATTGCATAAGAACACCAAATTTTTCATATCAAAAGGCTTCCCTCGGACAATATAAGATAATTCGAATTGTCCAGTCATCGCTTCCCTTAACAAGCTTTTTGGGAGCGGAAAAAAGGTTGGCAATTCCATGTTTCTAGTGTACCAGCTACCTTTAACTTGTGGACATGAAAACTTGAAGTTTGAAACCTCTTTCAACAAATTATAAACGATATCAATCAAGAAGTTTCCGAAAACACCTTTCGAAACTTTGCATGAGTTCACATTTGCCATTAATAAAATATGATTATATTCAATTGCGTCTTTTCTTGATTTTTCCTTAATCATTAATGTCACCACAAACTTTTCCAAGTCTTTAACCTGATTTGCAGAGGAATTGACTCTCGGCTTGCCATCTTTGTCATTGAATACTTTGACAAAAAAATCTTCTATGTACTTTGGGTCAGAGGAATAATAAGCGTTTGCCAGCCATACAAGCTTTCCTTCCTAAATATGACATAATAAATAAATACATTAAAAGTTCAATTATATGATTTATTAATTCATTTACTATATTATGTGGAAGTAGAATTTCCAAGCAAATAATTATGGGAACAAGTTCCATTCTAGAATCTGACTAAAAAATGAAATTAAAATAACATTCTGAATATTTTTATGATGTTTATTGTGGTCTGGAATTGAGGATGTTTCTTATTATATTTTAATAGATAACAAGTTGCACAGTCTGTGCTTTCATGCATTCATAATTGCAACTCAGTTGTGTTCTGGTCATTTTGCTGTTGAGCACATCGACATTCAAATATCTTTAGAAAGCTCAACATTTTCCAACCCAAATTTTTATTTTGTCTGATATTTTTATTAAAAAGTTAATGAATTTAATTATCTAAATATTTACAAAAGATAATACAAAAAATCATATCAACTGTCTTCACTCTCTTCATAAAAACTTTCAATAACTTCATTCAATAAAAGTTCTGTGACATTTTGACCAAAGAAAATGTCATGAATTCTCAGTTTTTTATTATTGAGTGAGTCATCTTCGTGGTTTCTGATGATATCTAACACACTGAACAAGTCAATTGTATGCTCAGAAATAATTTCACTTAAACTATGAATATTCTCTTCTAGGTCTTCTTCACTCAACAATTCACTAAATTCATCAAATAACAATTCAGAACTTTCTTCCAACAGAGCTTTTTCTCTTTTGATTTGTGTTGAACTTAATTTGAGCGTATTGAGTGAAGTTATATTAAAGTCATTGTCTTCCTGCTCCTCTCCAAAAAGAAGTTCTTCTTGTTCATAGTCATCATCCCACCACTTAAAAATATTCCAAAATTGACCAGAGGAAACGTGGAACACTGAAAGAGAAACTAAAATTACTTTCAAGAATGCCAATGTCATAACTTAAATTATGAGAAATGAAAAAAGGTTCGAATGACTTTTTTTAATTACTTTGTAATGTTTTATTGTGGAATATTTCAATGTATTCATATAAAAGTCTGTTTTGAACATTAAATGTCGTCGACACAAATATTCATGTGTTTGTTCATTCACAAACTTTTTTATTTATCATTATGTTGATGTTAATTAAGATTATTAATTATTAATAAAATTTATCGTTCTTTTCATCATAAGATTTTTGTTACTAAAAACTATCCTGAGATTTGTTATCCTGTTGCCTAAACTTTTTATGTTTCTGATGAGTTATTTTTTCCGATGCGATTAATATGATTCCATGAAATGCTTAAAACCATTGCTTGATATTTTGAATTAAGAATAAATCGATATTCAGATACTTGATCCGACGGAAAGATTTATTAAATATTCACTTCAAATTCTTAACTAAGGCATCCACTTGCGTCATAATAACCATCAACGTCATGAGCATCCAATGAAACAAAACTGTTCACTTTTCTTAATATCTACGCAAGCATTTAAGAGAAAAAGTTTCCTCATGTACTTTGTTTAGCCAACTTGAGAAGGTCAAGAATCCAACATATCTACATAAACAATAGCAAGAGTATTAATTATTTATTGTTTAAAGTTGTCTAAATTCACTTACGTCAAAAGCAACCAAATGCGTTATATTCATTGTGATAGATGCTTAGGTCAGTTTACGTCTCTTGAAATACGTCGGAATGTCAGACATTCTTTATCATTAACGTCTTCATAAATGAACTTCCACCTTCATGATTTATTTATATCTAAAAGAATGAGTCCAACACTAGTTTACATTAAAAGTTATTTCACTTTCACTGACATTAAATATTAAATTAAAGTTCAGCTGAAATTACTCATGCGATTATCTACAACATCTTTCACTTACACTTCTTTATTTTATTTAATTTAAAGTATAATTTAGATTTAATTAAAAGTCTTCAAAAAAAAGTAATCCAAATGATAACGAAACTCTCTTCATGTTCAGTCCTAAAAGAAAAGTTGTTCAGGGCAGTTCCATTTACTTTTAATGGATTATCTACACAGTTATTAAAGTTCACAAGGAAAAGTAAAAGTGATTATGAGTTCTATTAAAGAATGGTTTATGGAGTGGCAGAAACTCATTGAGAGTCAGACCGACCAAAGAACAAAACATTTTTTTATGATGTCGTCTCCACTTCCAACAATTTACATCACATTGTGTTATCTACTTTTTGTTTTGGTAAAATTAATTTAACATTCTGAAAGTAGTTAGAAATTAAATTGTCGAACTTTTATGCAGTACATTGGGCCAAAGATCATGGAAAATCGTAAACCTTACAACATCAGGAAAATTATTATTGTCCACAATTTGATTCAAGTCATCTTGAATGCAAAACTTTTCTATGATTCTGCAACATTGGGTTGGTTTTCGAACTACAATTGGCGTTGTGAACCTTACGATCGATCGCCTGATGGAATTCCAATGAAGGTATTAAGAAACATTTAATATTTATTAAATAAATTAAATGTTGCTTTAATGTTTAGTTAACAATGGTTGCATATTACTACTACTTGAGTAAGTTCACCGATCTTCTGGACACAATTTTCTTCATTCTAAGAAAACGAAACGATCAAGTGTCAGCTTTGCATGTGATTCATCACGGGATCATGCCATTAGGTGGTAAGATCTAAATAAACTAGTTGATTTATATAAACTTTAATTAATAATGAAAATTTTAAGTTTATTTTGGAATAAGATTCGCCTCAAACGGTCACGGTTCGTTCTTCGGATTTCTTAACACTTTCATTCACGTAGTTATGTACACTTATTACATGCTTGCTGCTTTTGGTCCAAAAATGAAGAAATATCTTTGGTGGAAGAGATATTTAACGATAATGCAAATGGTACAATTTATTGCGATCATAATTCACAGTAGTCAGCTTTTCTTTCATAATCCATGCGAGTATCCAATGTTTTATGCATGGTACATCATCGTCAAATCTTTGGTTTTTCTCCTTCTGTTTAGAGGTAAGAAATTACTTAAATACTTTTAATATCTAATAAATTTCTTTCTCTCATTATTAGCTTTCTACAAGAAATCATATTGTTCAAAGGAGCTGAGAATTAAAAGCTTTTTGAAAGAAAAGCGAATAGAAAAGTTGGAAAATGTTATCAAATCAACTTCCAAACGAAAGCAAATTGTAAATTAATTTTAAATTAGACGAATTTAAAGATGCTTCCTAACTGTTCAGTTACCAAGTTAATTATTGAATAAATCTGATAATAAAAAGAAACAAGCACCTAAACAGAAGTTTATTGATACTGATGATGAAGTGGAATAATTTATTAACTTAATAAGTGTTCAACGACTCTTTTAATCATTGGATTGTTAACTCATTAATTAAAATAAAAGAATGTGAGTAGCAAATTAGCAATTGTCGTATTCTCTAAAGCTTTTTGAAGAGTTTAGTCTCAGGATAAACGTTTAATAAATGATTAATAGGCCTACTCGACTCACAAAGTATATAAAAGAAATTCAACTGATCTTTGTTAAAACGTGAAGGAACAATGAGTGGTTGTGGCAATAATTTTTTGTTGCTGCTTTAATTTTTAGTTTTCAAACAACTATCGACTTAAATATTTATTGTTTCTTCTTTAAAACTTTGAAGCTTGGATAGGAAGTTCTTCAGACATCACTTGTAATTTTTGTTTTGTCTTAGTCTTAGGTAGGAAGACGTAAGAAGTTCAATGTTGTTCTTGATTTTATATCTTTTATTTTTGTACATGATATGTGTAAGTATAAAAAACTGAATACATTTCATTATTCTAGTTATTAACAATTCCTTAACTCTGAAACATTATTTGATGATTCCTTTCCAGTCTCTAAACATCATCAGTATTGTTCAGTCATAGAAAACATCAACAGAAATTTAGGAGTTTAATTTGGATAAAATTTATAGTGAGATTAATTTACTAAAAAAATAAATCAAAATTTCAATTAATTACCATTTAAGGTAAAAAATATAAAATAAAAATCGTGAATTAAATAAAATTCATCACTTCCTTTTCATTCAGATGAGACCCTTGGCAAATATTTATGAAGTGTGGCGTGATCTGATGGATAATAAATCAGATCCACGCGTTAAAAATTGGTTTATGATGTCTTCGCCACTACCAACTATTTGCATAAGTTTGACATATGTTCTTCTTGTGAAGGTGAAATTAGAAGTTTTAAAGTTTTATTCAAAGTTCTAAATCGTTTCATTAATTAGAGTCTTGGACCCAAACTCATGAAATATCGCAAACCATACGAACTTCGAAAATGTCTCATAATTTACAATTTTATTCAAGTTGCTATGAGTGTTGGGATATTTTACTACTGTTGTAAATTGGGATGGTTGACGACATACAACTGGAGATGTGAACCGTTTAATACTTCGCCAACAGGCGATCCATATTATGTTAGTTTATAAAGTTCATAAAGTTCAATCATAGAATTTTTAAAAACTTTTTAACTATTCTCAAACAGATCGTAGTGACATGTTATTGCTACTATTTAAGTAAGTTCACTGAACTTCTCGATACAATCTTCTTCATAATGAGAAAAAGATACGATCAAGTGTCAATACTGCATGTTATTCATCATGGGATTATGCCTGTTAGTGGTAAGTTCAATTGTTAGCTTCCCCCAACTGTTGGGTCCTCATACAATTTCTCTTACTCAAGTTTGGTTCGGTGTGAAACTTCAACCTGGCGGGCACGCAACATTCTTCGGATTCCTCAACTCCGGAGTTCACATCGTCATGTACGCTTATTACATGTTAGCAGCAATTGGTCCACAAATGCAGAAATATCTCTGGTGGAAGAAATATTTGACACTGTTACAAATGGTTCAGTTTGTTGCCGTCTTTATCCACTCAATGCAATTATTTGTGTCGAACCCATGTCAATATCCAATCATCTACTCATGGATTGTCGCCCTTCATGCTGTCATGTTCTTCTTACTGTTCAAAGGTATTTTCATTAAACTTTTAAATTATTTATATTCTTTATTATTATTTTATATTTTTTTCCACAGCATTTTATAAAAAATCGTACGTGAAAAAAGAAGAAACTGATAAGATTATTAATCGACTTTACACTGCTCAAGTTCTTTCCCCAACATCATTGAAGGAACATGACAAAGATTCTTCGATTACAAATAGAACAAATTATCAAAAACTAAAGAATGTTACATAGATTTAATGAATATAGACAAAACTTTTTTGTTCTTTATTGTAATCTTGAGGAAAATATTTTTAAAATGTTGAATTTCGTATTTTACGTGCGTTTGACTTGAGGTAGGCAAACACAAATGACATGATCTGTGACGTACTAATGGTTACGAGTTTATATAATAAAAAGTAATACTTAACTAATTTTCTATGTTGTTGAAGAGTGAATTAATAAATATTTATATCAAAATAATATTTTTTGGCTTTAGTGGTGGAATTAAAGTTTTCATTAACGATAGCACAAGACTTCAGTTATATAATTGCTTTTTGTAACAACTTTACAGAGATCAGCAGTTGAGATTGATATCTGATTTGTTATAAATGTCAATTGTTGTTGCATATGAGAAGATAAAATGCAGATCAACGTGCAAAGAATTATTTTTATATCAACTGTAACAATATTTATTTTAATCAAAGTTTTGTTCCTCGCATCTCACTTCATAAAGTCCGATTCCAAGTTATACTGCAACTTATTGAACTTAAATTTGATTTTAAACTGAGGTCAACCTTACAATATTCTCGTCGCAGCTTGCCTTCTATTGTTATAACAAAAGTTATTTGAAAACATTGTTTCAGATAAGCACAAAAAATAAGAATGAAAAGCTGATTTGACGATCATCAATTAAGTGAAGACAATTAAATGGAATTGTTGAGAAAACCAAGTTAACTAGAATTTATTCATTAAATTATCATCTTCTTTAATTGATTATGAAATATTTTCCATAATTTGTCTTTACAAACTTTTCAGGAAGTGCCACAACATGAATTCCGCAAACCTTGAACTTAGTTTTAGTGAGATAAATATTATGACAAAAAGTCTGATCTTTTTTTCCTTTCATTATATTTTCTTCACGCATCTTCAAACTTTTAAGATCATTCAAAAAATGCAACTTTTAACCTTGAATTTAAAAATATTTTTGTTGATCACATCTTCGAGTCAATACATCATAAAAAGCACTTGAAAACAAGATCACGCTGTATGAATATCAATCATATCATTATTTTAATATTACTTCTTCAAGACTTTCCGCTTGACGATCTCTTTCAGAAGTATTTAAATGATTGGAAATTTGTTTAATATTTTTCATCGTTAAACAGTCGTCACTCTAGTTTTGGTTTCATCAGTCGGTACTGGCAAAAGTTCAATTGAAGATATTGGAAAAGAAAAAAGAAAATTGAGAAACTTTCATAGCGATAAAAGTCTTTCAAGAGATAAAAATGAGAGTCTTAAATAAATTAGTAACATCGTGGCAAGATTTAATGGATAATAAATCTGATCAAAGAACAAAAGATTGGTTTTTAATGTCATCGCCATTTCCAACAATCTGCATCAGTTTGTTTTATGTTTTTGCTGTAAAGGTGAGAGTGATGTGAACTTTACAATTGACAACTTTCATTTAGAAAAGATTTTAATTGACTTTAGTACATTGGTCCAAAATTTATGGCAAATCGAAAGCCTTTTCAACTTCGAAGAGTTATCATTGCTTATAACTTCATCCAAATTTTAATCAGTTTTAAACTTTTTTATGACACTTCAACATTGGGATGGTTGACAACATACAGTTGGAGGTGTGAACCTTATGATAATTCCCCGACTGGGATACCTTTGAAAGTAATCATTTTCAATTATTTTCGATAAAACTCTTAATAACGCATTTATCTGTTAGATTGCTAGAGTTTGTTGGTATTATTACTTGAGTAAGTTTACTGAACTGCTAGACACGGTGTTTTTTGTTTTGAGGAAGCGTTTCGATCAAGTTTCGACGTTGCATGTCATCCATCATGGCATTATGCCAGTTAGCAGTAAGTTGACGTCGTTCATTAAAATAAAAACGAAAACTTTGTTGCCAGAATGAATGATTACGTTGTTTTAAGTTTGGTGGGGCGTCAAGTTTCAACCTGGCGGTCACGCAACCCTCGTGGGATTTATCAATTCGGGAGTTCACGTAGTTATGTACACTTATTACATGTTAGCAGCAATTGGCCCACAAATGCAAAAATATCTTTGGTGGAAGAAATATCTGACGATACTTCAAATGACGCAGTTTGTCATCCTATTCGTCCATTCAATGCAACTTTATATCTCGAATCCGTGTAATTGTCATATCGGCTATTCTTGGTTCATTGGAGTTCATGCTTTAATGTTCTTCTTTTTGTTTAAAGGTATTTAATCGTCGTTTTAAACTTAATCTTGTTAATATTTAATTATCTTTTCCAGCATTCTATAAACAATCGTACATATCACAAAAGGTTAAAGATGAGAAGACTGAACATTGATCCTTCTATGGTGTCATTTTATTTGAGTGAATTTTACACAAATTTAAGAATTAAATGATTAGATAATACTAAACTTCTTTTTATTTTGTAATATGAATTAACAATCGTTTTTATTAAATTTTAACATAGTTTTCATCTTATAATTAACAATCGTCTTTGTTAAAAATAAATTTAAATTCTCACTTAGATTAAAATTGAATTGAAATAAAAACTATCAAAATTTTAATCTTATGAATATTTAACTCGATACAAAATGTTTAAATTTCATATTCGTCTCATTTAGAGATATTTTGTGCTTTTTTTGCTTGTCATCTTTTGATTTAGTGAGTTTTTTTATATCGGTTCAAAAACTGGTTCCAAGCATTCTTCGTGATAAGCATTTTTGATTTGTTAAAATGTTTAATGAATGCATGCAAATTTAGGTGACACATTATGGTTTAATGGTTTAAAAAGTGTAAAGAAAATTGCCTCGCTTTTAACTATAATTGAACCCAATCAATTGTATTTCTTAAATTTAAATAATAAAGATAAAATTGATCTTTTATCTGTCAAGTTAATTCTTACAACAACATCACCAAACATGCGTTCATAGAAATGAATCCAATAATATTCAACTCAAATAAAGAAACTATTGACCCACAAAGTTTTGTTGTTAAGCACAACTTTTTATGTAATTTTGTCTTAGGTTAAGATGATATCACGAGATCGACATAATAAGCGTGTAAGTTAATAAATGCGGCAAAACCAAAACGAGTTTTCTGAACATTTTACTTCAGACGATGCCAAATTTTAAATAGGTACAATATTCAAATTATACATGTGTAAAACGTAAAGTAAGTTTAATTAAGTTTAAGGAACAACATTCTTATATTAAATTCTACAATGATCAATATTTCTTAATCGTTTTCTGGTAAATAAATTTGCATAATTCAAATTGTTTTAATATATCACCTGCTAAACTTACAAACCGCTTAACTCTTACTGATGCTTAACTATGTAAACCGTTTCGTTTTCGCATTTTTCTCCATGAAATTGATTAATTTCAATGAAATTAAAAATCACATTAAAATAAAAACTTGTTATAGATATTTCTGCTTATCAAAACCAGTCTAATTTGAGTCTTTTCAAGCTCATCTTCACACATGTGACATGCTTCCTCTCAGTCAGATTTGATATTTCAACCCAAAAACTGCTTTTCTTTTACGCTAAAGTTTTCAACTTAAAATGTGCAGATAATTATTTTTTAATATTTAATCTTAATACTTAGTTTAAGTGCTAATTTTGTCAGATAAAAATTATAATAAATACGATCAATAAGAAATTAAGAAACATCAAAACAAAAGACGACAAAAAATAAATAAACAAATTCTAATTGTTTGAAGTTTTAAAGAAAATAATTAAAATAAAAATTAGAAAGACTCTTCAAAATGTTAATGGGGATTTATAGATATCGAAAAATTCTTCTAAAGTTAGATCAATTCAGGAGACACAGAAAACTTTGTACAAGAATAATCGAAAAAACGTACTCAAAGAGCAGAATCTTCTTGAATAAAAAGAAAGTTCATTGTTAGTAATTATGAACACCTTACACAAAACTATTGTCAGCAGAAAAAAAGGGCAAAATAATTAAAAATGTAGTGGAAAATCAACTAAATATTGTATGAAACTTCATAAATATTCATTTATTAGCGTCATCATCAACGAAGTAAACAACTTCAAATGTGAAAAAGAAGTCAAAATATTCTTTGGGCTTCGTTGCTTTAAATAGTTTTCAAGAATATCTCGGTGGGATTAGTCACATTATATTTAGTAAAGTTTCAGAGAAGGTAGTGGATCCGTCTGGCATCTGATTCCTTATTAAAGATTACAAGAAAATGTAAACAAGAAATAATAAAATTTTAGTCTGTGATTAAGGAAAATCTTTAGAAAATAAATTACCTTGAAGAAATTTAAAATTTAAAATATTTTGAATATTCACTTCATTTAAATTTGTTGATATGCTTGATAAAAAAATTGTTTTATTATCTTTAGATGCGAATTTTCAACAATCTTCATGCAGCGTGGTTGGATTTGCTGGAAAATAAATCTGACCAACGAAACAAGGATTGGTTCATGATGTCGTCACCTTTCCCGACACTTCTCGTTATCTTCATTTACGTTTACATAGTGAAGGTGATTGAAAAGTTTCAATATCTAGAAAAGTTTTAAATTTTTTTATTTTTATTCAGTTTTTAGGTCCTAAATTGATGGAAAATCGTAAACCATTTCAGTTTCGCAAAATTATCATATTCTATAACTTAACTCAAGTTCTCTTGAGTGGGAAAATCTTTTATGATGCATGCACATTAGCATGGCTGTCAACCTACAGCTGGCGATGTGAACCACTTGATTCTTCCACAAATGACATTCCAATGCGAGTATGAATACAAATTTTAAAGTGAATCTTTGACTTCACATTTATGTTGCAGATTGTTCGTAGTTCTTATTTATATTATTTGAGTAAGTTTACTGAACTTCTTGATACGATATTCTTTGTGTTGAGAAAACGAAATGACCAGGTGTCAACATTGCATGTGATTCATCATGGGATTATGCCATTAAGTGGTAAGTTTTATGAGAAGATTCTTAGTTGGTTCATTAAGAAAATATTTTTGATTTGATTTAGTTTGGTGGGGTTGCAAAGTGTCGCCGGGTGGTCATGGAACATTCTTTGGATTTCTGAATTCCGGAGTTCATATCGTCATGTACACTTATTACATGTTAGCAGCAATTGGTCCACATATGCAGAAATATCTCTGGTGGAAGAAATATTTGACACTCTTGCAGATGGGTCAGTTTGTTGCGATCATAATCCACAGCACTCAACTCTTCTTTTACAATCCCTGTGATTATCCGCTTTTGTATTCATATGTTCTTCTGTTCCACTGTCTCTTATTTTTATTCCTATTCGGAGGTAAATATTTTGTTTCTAACTCCATTTCAAACACTTTTTAATCATTTTCTTTCTTAGCATTTTATAAACAATCATACACTAAACAGAAAATCAAGAACATAAATTACTCGAATGAGAAGAAGTTTGACGGTGAAAAGACTTTTAAATCCTCGGAAAACGCTTTGGGAAAAGTTGAAGGAAAAACAAATGGACGTATTGAAGATACTTATGAAACTTTAAATAATCGAGGATATGCAAAGTTAGGAAGACAAGATTCAGCTAAACTGGTTGAAAATCTTGTTAATAATTTACATTTATAATGTTAAAATCTGTTGTGAAGAAATGAATTTAAAAGTTTTAAAGGTCTTTATCAAGTTAAGAATGGAAATTTTCTTATGTTTATATAAATATGAATTGCTGACGTGAAGTGTAATAATATTTAAGAAACAATAGAAAGAGATTCGAGCAATTCAATGTTGTTCTACAAAATTAAACGTCATAGCTCATTAGTAAGAAGTTCGTCGAATGATAATTCCTGAAGATTAGAGAACTAGGAATAAAAGCGAATTATTAAAAGTAAAAAAATCTCCTTAAATCTTTTATTTCACACATCTCAACCTTTATTTTGTCTTAAGTATTGTTCGGAAGATGTTTATAAATAGAAGAATGAGAAATGAAGAACGTAAATACGTAAACATCATATGAAGTCTTTCTTGACATCAACGAACCATCAATTATGTAATGAAATGAGAATTTTAATTACTAAATAATTATTGTGCTGTCAGTTATCTTCACAGTTTTACGTAAAATATTCTTAAGGTTCTAAAACAAAGGGTAAAGTTCAAATCTGTAAGACAAAGGCCGGATTAAGGGACCAACCACTTTTAGTAAACTTTAATAAATAAGCTAAAAGAAACAACAAAAAAATTTGTCTGGTGAATCTTTTTTCCAATCATTTACTGACGACCATCATATTTCAATATACAATCTCATGTTGCTGTTAGACGCGATTCATTCATACGGCCACCCAAAAAAAATATTTTTGATTCAACATCTTAAAAAGTTTATAAACCGAAACGAAGAAGTGATCAGTCATTAAGGATACTTCGCGGAGTTTAGACGTTTTTAAGGCAACTCGCAAGTTGGAAGTTTCTAACTGAAGACTATTGAATAACAAAAAATCATATAAATAGCTGATTAAACGAGTTCAAATGTAAGATTTTCAATAAATAAATTGTATATTTGATATAAAGATAATTCAACCATTTAAAATCAGAAGAAGGTTGGAGTGAGTTGACGAACTGTGAATATTTAATGTAAATTTGTGTAAACTTACAATGAGATAAATTAAAGTTTAAAATTATCTACAACAGTGAACGAATGGAAAAGAACTTTAAAGCATAATCTAATCTTCAACATATTTTCTAGATGAGACTTTTAAACAAAATAAATACAGCATGGGTGGATTTTATGGATAATAAAACAGATCCACGTGTCAAAGATTGGTTTATGATGTCGTCTCCTTTCCCAACATTTTTTATTGTTTTCATTTATGTTTATATAGTGAAGGTGATTGAAAAGTTTTAATTTTCAAGCAAGTTTTAAAACATTTTTCATTTTAATTAGTTCCTGGGTCCAAAGTTAATGGAAAATCGTAAACCATTTCAACTTCGCAAAATTATCATATTTTACAATTTCATTCAAGTTCTGATAAGTGCGAAACTATTTTACGACGCATGTACATTAGGCTGGTTAACAACATATAACTGGCGATGTGAACCACTTGATCGTTCCACTAGTGATGTTGCAATGAAGGTGAGGGACGCAATCTTTTGATCATTTAATTATGAATATTAAGGAATTATGTTTTAATCAGATTGTTCGCGGATGTTATTTCTATTATTTGAGTAAGTTCACTGAACTTCTCGATACAATCTTCTTCGTGATGAGAAAAAGATACGATCAGGTGTCAACACTGCATGTCATTCATCACGGGATTATGCCAATAAGTGGTGAGATTTTGAATAAATTAATTTAAATGTTCGTTGATTGAAAAATATTAAATTAGTTTGGTGGGGTTTGAAATTGTCACCTGGAGGTCATGGAACATTTTTTGGATTTCTTAATACGGGAGTTCACGTCATCATGTACACTTATTACATGTTAGCAGCAATTGGTCCACATATGCAGAAATATCTTTGGTGGAAGAAATATTTGACACTATTGCAGATTATTCAATTCGTCGGTGTCATAATCCACAGCGTTCAACTCTTCTTTCATAATCCCTGCAAATATCCAATTATCTACTCATACTTTCTCCTGGGCCATGCTTTCATGTTCTTGTCTCTGTTTAGTGGTAATTATTTTTTATTATTTTATTGAAGTTGACATAAAATTTATTACTTTCATTTCTTTCAGCTTTTTACAAGCAATCTTACATAGTGAAGAAAGATAGAAGAATTGAAAATCTTCATGATAAAACATTTGGTCAAAATTATATTGATTTATCAAGCAAAAAGAAAGAATTATAGAATTTATCGCTATACGCTTGTTCAGATGTTTTAATTAGTTTAGAAATAAAAAATATTTGCTGAGATTTTTTTTGAGAAAAATTTCTTAGCGACATGATTACGCTCTGAATTCTTATCGTGATATTGTTTACTTAATTGAAGATAAAACTAACGTAAGTTCAGTGAATCGCAGTGAATCATGTGAAGTGCGAGAATATGGTAGCATCAGTGAAATATTTTGAGCCTCCAAATGGAGGGTATGGTTGGATTGTGGTGATCGGTGGACTTCTAATCAACATGTTCAATCAGTCAATTTTATCATTATTTGGATTAATCTTTGGAGGCTTTTTCAACAATTTAAATGCATCAAAAGTTCGGATTGCTTTAGTGATGAATCTTTGTAGTGTTTTCTTGAATCTCACTGGTCTGATAACAGCGCCACTTCTGAAGATTTATTCGCCAAGACAAATTGCTGTTTGTGGATCTCTTTTTGCTAGTGTTGGATTAATGTTAAGTTCTCTTGCATCAGAATTATTTCATATCATATTCACATATAGTTTTATGGTTGGCGTTGGTTTGGGGTTAATTACACCGTCAATCTTCATGGCTATTTCTCCATTCTTCACAACCAAGAAAGCAAGAGCGATAAGTATGTCAATGGCAGGTACAGGTCTTGGTCAGATGCTTCTACCACAAATTGTGAGAGTTTTACAAGCGGAATATGGATCCCAAATGACAATTTTAATCTTGGGAAGTATGTCAATGCATGGAATTGTTGGAGCTTTACTTTTCCGATCAATGGGTCATCATAAAATGCGAATCAAACGAAGTAATAATGAATGTGATGAACAATCGCCACTCCTTTTTAACGCTTCAAACTCGAGTGATGATGAAGCAGAAAATTCACAAAACGAAAATGTTTGTACAAAGATATTCGATAGAATTTATCAATTGTTTGATTTTAGTCTGCTGAAAAGTTCGCGATTTTTGTTCCTGAATTTCGGACTTGCATCTGTGTACACAGTTTCCATCGATTTCCAGTTAATTCTTCCATTTTTCCTTCAGGTTTTATTGAAAGAATTAAACGAAATTAAATAAAAACTTTCTTTATAATTTTAGGAAACTGTGAATTTGAATACAAATCAAACTGCTGTCTGCATGTCAGTCTTGGCTGCTTTTGACTTAATATCTCGGTTGACTTTTCCATTTATCCTTGAGCCTTTGAAGTTTTCATCCCGTTCAACGCTAATGATGGGAATCGTTGCACTTGGCATTGTCAGATCAGTGCTTGCTGAGTTGACTGATTACACATCTCTTCTGATTGCTTGTGCTTTTTTTGGATACTTTCGAGCTTTGACAGTGGTCAATCATATTTTAGCTGTTTCCGAATATTGTTCCGAGAACTGCCCAGCTAAACTACCAGGTGCTCTTGGATTAAACATGATAATTAAAGGTGTTGCTGTTATTACCATTGGACCAATTTTCGGATGGATTCGTGATCTCACTTCAAGTTATATTTTAAGTTTTCACTCTCAAAATATTCTAATGTCGATAGTGTTAGTAACTTGGATCATTGAGTCAAGTTTATAGTTTCTGACTGTGACAAAAATTCATTAGACTTGTCAAAATTATCGCAAAAATTAAAATTTAAGTTTCTAAATTTACTTTTGGAATTATTTATGAAATGAGTGTCTGGCAATGCCTCGATGTTAGTCGTTGTTCTGTTTTACCATTGAATAATAAGATTAGCTCGAAGCTGAAGATTAAAAACAATTAGGAAACTCCTTTTGGAATGGAATCTAAATAAAAAGTAATTTCTAAAAAGCTTTCTCAGTTTATTCAATTATTCAATTGTAAAGATCTCGAGTGTGGTTTTAATTCTTTGATAGACATCAAATGAATTCGAAGAAAGAGAAAAGAAGTTACAAGCCAAAAACAATTTTTAAATTTGGATCTCCATAACTCTTTAGCAGTAACTGTTTTCGAACTGATTCCTTCTTCAACGATTGCACTATTTAATCACCATTCTTAATGCAAAATATTAGATTTGAGAATCAATGCTAAATGCGTTAAAAAACAAAATTCATGACGTCATTTTCAAATTATTTCACTAAAAAATGAAAATTCCGGAAACCATTAAAAACCCATTACGGTATGAGTAATAACGAAAATATCAAAAAATCTCTAAATACCCTTGTTAGGGCCTTGCGCGTTCATTTTTAAAATTTTTTTCTTAAATATAAAACTATGAGTCATACCAAAAATCTTAAATAAAAATCTCTAATTACCCTTGTAGGGCCTTGCGCGTTCATTTTTAAATTTTTTTCTCAAATATAAAACTATGAGTCATACCAAAAATCTTAAATAAAAATCTCTAATTACCCTTGGAGGGCCTTGCGAGTTCATTTCCAAAATTTTTTCTTAAATATGAAACTATGAGTCATACCTAAAATCTTAAATAAAAATCTCTAATTACCCTTGGAGGGCCTTGCGAGTTCATATTCAAAATTTTTCTTAAATATAAAACTATGAGTCATACCAAAAATCTTAAATAAAAATCTCTAATTACCCTTGGAGGGCCTTGCGAGTTCATTTTCAAATTTTTTTCTTAAATATAAAACTATGAGTCATACCTAAAATCTTAAATAAAAATCTCTAATTACCCTTGGAGGGCCTTGCGAGTTCATTTTCAAAATTTTTTCTTAAATATGAAACTATGAGTCATACCTAAAATCTTAAATAAAAATCTCTAATTACCCTTGGAGGGCCTTGCGAGTTCATTTTCAAAATTTTTTCTTAAATATGAAACTATGAGTCATACCTAAAATCTTAAATAAAAATCTCTAATTACCCTTGGAGGGCCTTGCGAGTTCATTTTCAAAATTTTTTCTTAAATATGAAACTATGAGTCATACCTAAAATCTT
>CVRI01000018.1:285364-354573 GCA_900005825.1 Clunio marinus | reverse complement strand
TCATTTCCAAAATTTTTTCTTAAATATGAAACTATGAGTCATACCTAAAATCTTAAATAAAAATCTCTAATTACCCTTGGAGGGCCTTGCGAGTTCATTTTCAAAATTTTTTCTTAAATATAAAACTATGAGTCATACCTAAAATCTTAAATAAAAATCTCTAATTACCCTTGGAGGGCCTTGCGAGTTCATTTTCAAATTATTTCACTTAAAAAGAAAATTCCAGAAATCATATACGAATGTGACATGAAATAAAATAGAAAAATAGATTCCACATGTGAAACTTTATTGTTGTCTTTTAATTTGATGATGAAATTGAGAAAGATGATAATTTTTATTAAAATAAAGAAATGCCACATCTTCAGTTGTGTCATAATGAATTCAAAAATTGAAATCATGACTAAGCTTTAGTGTATTAACATTAAACTTTTTAATGTTATCAATTTATAACGTCTTCAACCAGTCTATTTACAGTTTTCTCTAAACTTAATTTTTCATCTATTTAAATGTACCTAACTAAAAAAGACGTTTTTTCAAGAGCTTTTAATCAGCAGAAGATTTTAAAGAAAGACATTCTTGCAGATATTTATAATTCAAAATGGTCAATTTTTATTAATGAAAGCTAAATAATCAATTAATCAATAAAGAGAAAACAAGTTATAAGCTTTGCATTAAGCAAAGAATGGTTTTCGACTGCTTTGAGATGGCAGAGAAGAATTTTGAAAGAAATTGCATCTGTGGAAATAAAAATATTTAAGAAATTTAGTAAAACGAAAGAAGGTAGTTTATCTTACTGTTTGTTAACGCGTTTTGATTGGCTTTGAAGCATCGGAGCGTCTTCATTAAAGAAGCTGGAGCCGGATTTGCCTTTTGTCATTGAAGAATTAGGATTGATGAAAGTTCTTGAATGAGATAAAGAAGAATGATTTGAAATATGAGAAACAGAAGTTGACATCGTATTTTCTCTTGAATCTCGATACATCATTTCAGGTTTTCGTTTTTGATTAGCCAAATAAATTTTGTAAAGCTTCTCTTGCATCTGCTTGCGACGAGAAACCAATTTTTCGTAAGCAGTTAACATTTTCTTAATTTCCAAATCTTCCTTTTCTATCTTAGCTTTTATTTTAGCTGTTTTTACTTTCTGTGGAATATAAAAAAGGATAATTAAGAGCAGCAGATTTACTTAATATATGCCCAGCATTGATTACATATTCACTCGCCAACTTCACCAACCGTTTTTGATGTTTTCGTTGAAAATCCATTATTTGAGCTGGTTTTGCTAATGAAACTGGCTTGAAAAATACTTTCATTGTATCTGGGAGCTGAAGTGAAGAGAAAATGTAAATTTCAGAAGCTTTGAAGGAAGAAAATACTCTTAAGCATTCACCTTCATGACATTTTTGAAGTTTGCAGAAATTTTACAAATTGGACATTTTTTGGAGCCATCTAATTAAATTTCAAACAATTAAAAATGGCAGAAACCTATTTATTTATATTTAATATTATAATTTACCTGTAAAGTGTTTGCAACAAGATTGGCAAAATAAATGTGAACAACTTAGTAAGAAAAGTGTCTTGTTTTTCGTAAATGCAGAAGTACAAATATTGCATCGTAGCCAAAACGGAGGAGCCATTCTTTCATGAATTTAAATGTATAATGAAAGTTTTTTCCCTTTGTTCCTTTTAGATTTGAGAATTCTAGATTCGTTTTACTTGGCATGTCCCAATGCCGACTATGACGATTTTTATCCGTCAGATTATCTAATTAAAGAAGCGAAATTTCTTTCTCAAAATTTATTTTATTGACTTTTTTATCCTTCAACTCAAGTTCAATTTAGCGGTTCAAAAAAATTATTCAAATTTTGAACTGAATTTGTTGTGAGAGAATTTCAAGAAAATCAAACGAACATGTAAATTCATAATAAACATTTTATTAAAATATTCAATTTAAAATACTTGAAAAATAACACTCATAAAATTTCCAAAACTTTTGTTTCAATAAATGCACATTATATCTGGTTTTCGTCACGTTATATTCTTTAAAAATGGCAGAAGTTATTGCTGACACGTACTCATTGATATTCTTTATTCAATGCCCTTCCAATAAGCATTCGTCGTATTTCGCTGGTGCCTGCTCCAATTTCATAAAGTTTTGCATCTCTCATAATACGGCCAGCTGGATAATCATTTATGTAGCCATTACCGCCGAGTATTTGAATTGCATCAAGTCCAACTTGAGTTGCTTTTTCAGCACAATAAAGAATAACTCCAGCACAATCTTTTGGGTTTGCTTTTCCCAAATCACAAGCCTTAGCAACATTATATAAATAGCTTCTGCAGGCATTTAATGTTGTATACATATCAGCCATTTTACCTTGTAAAAGTTGAAACTCTCCAATTCTTTGATTGAATTGCTTTCTTGAATGAGCATATTCGAAGGCAACATCACAAGCAGCTTGCATCAAGCCAACTGGGCCACCAGCTAGTACCATTCTCTCATAATCCAATCCACTCATCAGCACATAAACTCCTTTGTTTAAATCCCCAAGAACATTTGTCGCTGGTACTTTGCAATCTTGAAAAATTAATTCACAAGTGCCTGATCCACGAATACCGAGCTTATCCAACTTTGGTCCGGTACTGAACCCTTCAAAGTTTTTCTCGATTAAAAATGCTGTTATTCCATGTTGAGGTGATACATTAGTATCCGTTTTAGCATAAACCACAAGAACATCAGCATCAGGTCCATTCGTGATCCAAAACTTTGTTCCATTCAAGACATAATAATCTCCTTTCTTTTCAGCTTTCAATTTCATTGACACAACATCAGATCCACTTCCTGCTTCACTCATTGCTAAGGCACCCATATGCTCTCCAGAACAGAGCTTTGGCAAATATTTTTCTTTCTGTTCATGGGAACCATTTCTGTTGATTTGATTGACACAGAGATTAGAATGTGCACCGTATGATAATGATATGGCACCTGAAGCTCGTGAAATTTCTTCATTAATAATTGCGTGATCCAAATATGATCCACCAGTTCCACCATATTCTGTTGCAGCTGTAATTCCTAATAAACCTAAACTTCCCATCTTCTTCCAAAAGCTTCTCAAATCTTTAAACTCATTGTTTTTATCAATCTCGTAAGCGAAAGGTGCCAGTTCCTTTTGTGCGAAATTAAAAACAGTCTGACGTAACTAAAAAAAATATTTGTCGTCATTGATAAGAATATTTACCTTAGTTATATGTAAAAACCTTGAAATTTACTTACAGCACTTTGTTCCTCGCTCAATCCAAACATGGCATCATCGATGGGATAATGTGTCATGGTACGGATACTAGAAACTCTAAATGACACATTTTGTAATATTTTACCGCAGGATCGTAGCATTTTTTTAAAAAATAGGTCGCGAGTCAATATCAAAATAATAATTGACGAGTTGCGATTCGCATGAAGTTTAATATTTTCTTTAATTCGGACCGTAAGTGAAAATAAAAATTTACGTTTCGCATTCAGGTTAGTCTCTAAAAAGATGATAAGAAATTGTATAAAAGTTATAAATAATACAAATCGTTCACTATTTTTACCTTCTAGAACTTTTCATGTAAGTAGAATGTCTAATAGCGACGAAGTTCAAAAGGCACAGCAAGCTCAACCCGGTGGTGATACCATTTTTGGGAAGATTCTCCGAGGTGAAATTCCTTGCAAGTTTATTTATGAAGATGATGAGGTGAATAGTCAAAATAAATATGAAATTAGGGTAATCGATTATAATTATGATCTATAGTGTGTAGCGTTTCATGATGTGGCACCTCAAGCACCAGTTCACTTTCTTGTAATTCCTCGAAAGCCGATACCACAACTTTCGAAGGCTTCCACAGAAGATGAGAAACTTTTAGGACATCTGATGCTTGCTGGAAAGAAAGTGAGAATTTCCTGCTATTTTAAAGTAATTTTTCATGTTGATTGAACTTTTACAGGTTGCCGAAACTTTAGATTTGAAAGACGGTTATCGTGTTGTTATCAATGATGGTAAATTAGGATGTCAGAGCGTTTATCATCTTCATTTGCATTTCTTATCTGGACGTCAGTTGGGTTGGCCTCCTGGTTAAAGCATTTTCTTTATGCTTTTATATTTTCTATGATTCTAAATGCTGAATAAAGAATAATAATAATAAAATTAAATTTAGAATGTTTTGTGCATTGTTGATGTTTTCCTCGGACAATGTTTTCCATCCGGTCAATGTTTTCCCAGCATCAATATTGTTGTTCTTTCTTCTTGCGATTCGCAATTTCGTTTCAATTCCAAAGGTGATCGAAGTTTGCGTCTAATCAAACAAATAAATTTCCATCAATTTACTAGTTCATCAAGGACTAATTTTACAAAATTTGGAAGTTTATTATTTCTTTTCATCGAAATGCTGAAGTTTTTGGTAAAAAATATTTTGTGAACATTAAAATTTCATTCTTATGCAATTTTAAATGTCACTTTGGAGATTGATCTAAAAATAACTTTTGTTTGCTTTTGTAATTTTCAACCATAGGCTACTCTAGGGGTAGGAGTCTATGCAGGCATGTACATTGCACAAAACTATGATGTCCCTAAAGTCGATGAACCTGGAAAAATAGTAGAAAAAGTTCAAGGAATGTTTGAAACAGCAAAAAAGGAAGTCGAGGACGCAAAGAAGAAAATCGACAAATAAGAGAATTCTAAATGTTACATTATAAAGGCATTTAAAGAATTAATCAAGTTGATGTTTTTTTGCCGGTTAACATCCCATTAATTTATTGTAAAATTGTAACTCATTTGAAATAAACATGAACTTAAATTAAACTAATTCCGCCATCAGAAAATTCAATTCTCTGCTGAGGATCGACAAAAGCAAGCCAATCGGATGCATGAGTTGGAAGCAATCCCATCGAATGACATTTATAAAGCGCTAATCCAATGTTTATTAAATTTCCAATAAAGAAAATAAATTTCTGGAGTGCAATGTTTTGATTAATTTCGAAGCTCTTAAAAGTTTGCGATGTTGTAAAGATAGCCTTTAATGGTCTGATTAAACTCATTCCCACCATCATTATGGGAAATATTGAGATCGAATTGCCTGCCATGTACATTATCAACAAATTCATTGGAATCTGAAAGAGGATTTAATTAGTGATTCGTCTGGAATTCTGGATTATGAAATAATATTTTACTTACTCCTTTAACTGGACCTAAAGCTACATCCCATGACTTCTTTATGATCAATTGACTTTGATCTGTATCCCGTGCAACTTCACTGTGATGTTGACCAGCTGAAAGGTTGTAGCCAGGAGGGGAGGCATAGTCCGAGTTCTTATTTGACCTTAATTATTAATTGGGATTAGAATCACACAAATAAATGAATCAATCTATAGAAAACTTACTTTGTATTGAACTCTAGATTCCATTTAAACTTTTTTGAAGATAATTTGGACATTTTAAAATGCTAATTTTTAAATTAATTTATATTTTTTTGATTTTCGTGTTTAAATGTGAAAATTGAAAATACATGAACCGAATCGCAGTACAAAACTGAAAGTGAAAACCGCAACTGATAAAACTGTTTTCGAATGCGATTTACATGCGAAAATTTCATTCAAAACAACGCATTTAATTTTCTTATCAATTCTTCTTAATTTCTCGAGGCAAACTCATTTAAATAATCAGGAAAATGATGTCAATATGTCGAAAAGTCTTACCAGCATCAAGGTAAGTCAAAAAGTTTTGAGAAAATTATTTATTTAAGTGTTAATTTTGGAATTATTATTATGCAACAATCTTACCGCAAAAATCATCAACAAAAATAAGAGAAATTTCTGGAAGAATAATATTTTCTTTCTTATCAGAGGATTGGCTTCAATTACATCTGTTAGAAATAAAGCGACATTGCCTGAGTTACCATATGAATATGCTGCACTTGAGCCAATCATCAGTCGCGAAATAATGGAACTTCATCATTCCAAGCATCACCAAGCTTATGTTACAAACTATAATGCAGCAAAAGAACAATTGGATGATGCTGTTGCAAAGGAGGATGCAAATAAAATCATAACTCTTCAGGGAGCTTTGCGTTTTAACGGTGGTGGTCATATTAACCACTCAATCTTCTGGAAGAATTTATCACCAGAAAAATCTTCACCATCAGACGCACTACAAAAAGCAATTATTAAAGATTTTAAATCAATGGACAATTTGAAAGCTGAATTAAAAGCTGCTGCAGTTGGTGTTCAAGGAAGTGGCTGGGCCTGGCTGGGATTAAACAAGAAAACCGGTAACTTGCAGGTCGTTCAATGTGCTAACCAAGACCCATTACAAGCTACAACCGGTTTAATTCCATTGTTTGGAATTGACGTATGGGAACATGCTTATTATTTGCAATATAAAAACGTTCGACCTAGTTATGTAGATGCCATCTTCGACATTGTTAATTGGAAGGATGTTTCTGAGAGATTCTCGGCTTAAACTCAAGATAAATGAAATTTTAAGAAGAAACATTAGATTGCGATTCGCTTGAATTTCAAATTAAAAATCCGGTTCGCAAATCTGAATTATTCACAGCGGCGATGAGAAAATAATAAAACAAAGATAAAAACAAAGAAAGAAAGAAAAGTTTTCTTCTTTAACAAGAACTTGCAGGTGGTAGTTTGTTTATAACAAACAAATGCTTGATAACCGTTCACAATTTGAAAATGATTTTTGAACGACATCATTGCGCAGAATCAGAAAATGGGAAAAATTTTCTATAAAGAAAATTCATTATTTAAAGTTCGAATTGCAAAGGGGAGAGTCGTGAAAAGTTTGAACATGAAAATGTGAAAATTTTAAAAGGATAATTAACAATTTCCAAGGTGAAGCTTAAAGGAATCACTAAAAAGAAGAATTATTGGATATTATTACGATTAAAGTCCCAACACCACTGGTAAGTACGAAAGATGAAAAAAAAACTTAATTGATCAATTCTACTTCATGACTCATAAGCTAGCTCGTATATGTCATCAAAGATTATTCTGGATTGCTCAATTTTCGGAATAATCTCATAATCAAATTAAGTGTCTAGCTTCACAACATTTCAGAGTTTTCGATGAAAAATAATGAAAAAATGTTTTCAAGGGTGGAAAGATGAAAATTTTCTGATCCGTTATGGGGGTGGGAAAAAGAAAAAAAAAATATGGCAGTATAGAAAGGAAAAACGTCAATCAACGTTATTAAAAGTTTTTGAGTTGGTGTTCAACTAAAATTATATCATATAACATAATGAATATCCTTGATGACAGGGGTCAAATGAACATTTAATTATCGTGCGCAATTTGCAACGAGCGATAAAGTTCAAGGATAATATTTTAAGGCCTTTCATCATTTCTGAATTAAGAATATGTATTTCTCAACAACCTTTTCCAAATGTTACTTAAAGGAATTTCGAGACCTTTTTCCTAATCTTATTCCGAGATAATAGCACTTGCTTATTCAAAGGTTTTCGTCCCTTATTCAAGGAAAAATTGCACCATTTTGTTCACCTGAAAGAAAAAGAACTGCGCGTGTAGAAACTTTATTTCTTTCTTCTTTTTCTCGCTTTCTTTTTTGTTGTAAGGTTTCTTATCAGCATTAACATTTAGCACAAAAAGATTTTCTTGCACGAGTGAAAAAGATGATGGAACATGAAAAATAGATTTAAGGCTTTTGTCAGAAGCAAAATTGTGGGAATTTCCGACTGCAAATGGTGTTGAAGCATCAGAATGCTTCATGCCTTCTTTTTTTCCATGATAAAAGCAACAAAACACAGATGAAGTGAGAGAGAAAGAGAGAGAGAGTTAGAATAAAACAAAAAAAGTATGATAAATATCAACATAAAGAAAATGTCCAATGACCCGTATGTTGAAAACTTTTTCAAACACAGAAAACTCATTAAAACAACTTGAAGTAATGCTGAACCAAATTACAGAGGATTTTCTCTGTTTTTAATTTAAGGAAAAAAAATGTGAAGCTTATGATGAGAAAGATAACGCGACATTTAATCGAATTGCTATGGGATTAAAACCAGATGCCGCATTTTCATGCTGACTTGTTTCTCTACTTCTTGTATTTATTTCTCCAGTGTCCTAGTTGAACAACTTAAGAGTAAGGAAAAATTAAAGAAACTTTCTCTCAGTTGAATAATAATACATAATATGTACTCTAACAAGAAACTTCATTAGCATTCGAAGCATGCATCGGACATTCATGTTTCTTCTACCTGAACGAACCTACAATTTCCCACATAAAATCTTTAACCGTTTCATGAAGCTTAATGAAAACTTTTACATCGCAATAATTTCTGTTTTGATTTTAAATCCAATTTTCTATATTGAAACATTTTTTTTCTTCTATTATCGAGGTTAACAAACATTGAAAAAGGTTGAGAAACTTCACTTCTTCGTCTTATTTTCTTGTTTTGAAATTAAAAAATAAGAAAAGCAAAAACATCCTTCAAAACATGTTGTCGGTTTATGTCGCTTCTCTTCGATATGCTAACACGTGCCACCATTTATTCAATGTTCGTTATTTTCAGCTTAAAACTCTGTGTTTCAAAAGTGGGCGGTGTGGGTGGTTGAAACATATTCCTGAATCATAAAAGCTGTGGCTCTTGGAATGAAGTATGTAAAAGAATTCTTCCAATTCTGCTATTTTCTTATTGTGTTCATGTCGTTCATCATGACTTCAATGAATCACCGAATTTCCATTCAAAACTAGTTTTCCTTTCTTTCTCTTCATGTGACCAGTTGAAGAGTTTTTCTCCTATTGATTTTCATTGTTGGAAGCCTTGAGGAGGAAAAAAAAGAGATCATGTAATAAAAATTGTCGTACATCCTAATTTATTTATTCTCAATGAGATTATCTTTTACCACCATGAAGAAATGAAAGGTGAAGTTAATGTGAATGGCTTTGTTGACGTTCACATTTTCCGTTTTCCTTTCAACATTCGTGGGTGGAAAATCATTTTCTTCCTCGCTTATGTCTTAAATATGAACAGAAATGAAGAAGATAGCGAGAGAAACGTAAATGGATGTAATCCTCTAGTGTCAAATGCTGTTGAACATTTTTATGCTGCTAGCTTAAGGTGAAGGAAATAAAGAAAAGCTTGTAAATAATTTGGATATAAGGAATATGTTCTCCCAAATCCCAAAATTTTATTACATGAAATGTAATAGTTTTGTGGAAATATTTCTTCAACACCGGAACTACATTTGATGTTGTGACTTAGTAGAAAGTTTCAGATTCGATATTTTTAAAAATTTAGTATTGATCATCATCTCACTTTTATATCCCGAATCATTTGCAATGACATCGAAGTTAAATAAAACATGAATTTTATATCATCCAATTGCTATCAATTACCAGTTTTCTTCTTTCGTTCTTCATGACTCTTTCGAGATAGAAGAAAATTGCATGAAAATACATAAAATATCTACAAGCATCTGAGTTCATGTTATTTACTCGTTTGTTCGTTTGTCGTCCCACTTTATGACTTAAAAGAAGAATATTATTCGTTTTCATGCCAAATATTGAACAAAGTTTCAATAAATATTATAGAGTCAGCCACAATCAATGACTCCATAAAAAAGGAAATTTTCTATTTTCCCACACAATTCATTTAACAAATAAATTGCTTTCGGACCTCAGAAAAAAATTTCCGGAATGAGCTTTGATGAAACGAAGCTTAAAAATTTCATTGTTTGGGTTTTGTTTTGCCTTGAACGTGACGCATTGGGTGATAAGATAAATAATACAAGAAGATCAACGTTAACATCTTGGTAAATAAGTTTGCGTGATGGAATACTTCGTAGCACTACAACTCACACTCATTCATGACATATCTAATATTATATCAGGTCATGCATGTGTGTAAATTGTCCAAAGAACTCACAGTTTGTTCTTTGCCTCTTCGTCACGACAACTTCGAAACATTAGACACGAAGGCGTAGGAAGGAAATTTCATTTTCATAAAAATAAATTCTTTATGAAGCTTCAATCTCTCTTTGGGTTTGGGAGAAGTAAAAAAGGAAAGAAAAAAAAGAAACAAAAATTTTCCGCTTTGCGCAAAGCTTTTTCTTTGTGAAAGCTTTCCATTGCAAGCGCAGGTTTTCTCCGAATTATTATGTATAGAAAAAGGAAATTTCCCAAGCTCTCATTTCGTGTCGAGTGCTAGACTGTGAAACATTGAACAATGGAAAAACAAATTTTCCTGAGGAAAGTTTTAAAGTAAATATTTCACATTTAATAAAAACGATTTTTGATAAAATTTTATGTCCTTGAAAGAATAAGTGAAATGTTTTTTTAATCACAAGAAATATGCAAAAGTTGTGGAAAGTCATTGAAAAAAGGATAAAGAAATAAAGTGAAAATTTTTCTTATCAGTTTTCTTCAACTATTGCGTGTTGTGAAAAGCGAAAAATTAGGAAAAACACAAATTCAAGGATTATTAACAAATTCCATCTGATAAAAACACACACACACACAAATTCTAGTGTAATTAGTTATCCATAAGTAGTGACGCAATTTCTTTTGGCTTCTTGTTGATGAAAAAAAAGAGAAGAAAGACAAGAAAAAAGAAAAAAAATTCAATATGGAAAGCGAACTTGACTAAGTGGAAAGCAAACGAACGTCGATGAATTATGCAATAAATGGTTTGAATCCATAATTTATCTCCATTTTCATTTCCATTCGAAGATGCTTCTTATGGAATAAATTTACATAGTTAAAGAAAGAAGCTTCTAGCGATGGCAACTGCCAGAGCGTGACGTCATCGTTTACCCCCATAAATCTATCGATTTTCTCGTTACCCTGCTATGAGACTTTCTTTCCACTCTCTATTTTTTCGCCTTCGCAATCGTGCAAGTGGAATGAGAGATGGAAAAGCCGAAAAACACGCCGCAACAACAACCATATTGAGTCCTAGAGACTTCGTGGAATAAAAGCTCAATTTTCCAAACATTTTCACATTTTCCCTCTTCGTTCTCTTTCTCTCTTTTGTTATTAAATGGAAAATTTCAAATTATCTCGCTTCTTTGCGTTTAATGAATGCAACTCTCGTAATGTGTTGTTCTAGTCTTCAACAAACGATTTATGATGTCGCCTAAAATCCTACATCGATAAAAGCACAACTACAAATAGCGGAAAGTTTGTTTCGTTTCTTTTCTTCCTACGACGAATACAGTGGGCGAATATATTATATAAAAGTATGAATCACTGAGGCGATTGATGGCGCCGGGTGACTTATTATAGCGTGCCGTTGCTACTTTTCTGTTCCTCCTTTTATTTATTCTTCCTTTTAAAATTAAAGAAATAATTTTTGCTTTCCATTTCATTCATGATGAAGTTAAAAAGCAATTTTCTCGAACACGATAACAACTGTCATCAACCTTTTAGATTGCATTGTGTTCTCATTCTAATTTCTAATTTTTCTTTTTCAATTTATTCAGAGCGTGTTAAACACGAATTAAAGTTTAAAACGAGGTGAAGAAATATTCTTGGGTCAACGCTTAGACATCATACAAACACTCATCAGGTTAATTAAAAATCTTTGTTGAATCATCAAATAAACAAAACATTAGAAATGTCATCAGTAAAAGTCGCTGTTCGCGTTCGCCCTTTTAACACAAGGGAAACAACTCGCGATTCAAAATGCATCATAGAGATGTTTGACAACACAACAGCGATTACAAATCCAAAAGTTCCACCAGGAACAAGCGACTCAGTGAAGAGATTTAACTTTGATTATTCTTATTGGTCGCATGATGTGAGTTTGAAAATGTTTTTGATTTGAGAAATGTTTTTTATTTTGATGATTTTAATTGTTGAATAGCAAAACGATGATCATTTTGCAACACAAGACATGGTCTACGCTGATATCGGCGAAGAAATGCTGCAACATTCCTTCGATGGATACAATGTTTGTATCTTTGCTTACGGTCAAACAGGAGCTGGAAAATCATACACAATGATGGGACGGCAAGAAGAAGGTCAAGAGGGAATCATTCCAATAATCTGTCAAGATTTATTTAAAAGAATTCAAGAAACAACAACAGATGATCAAAAATATTCTGTGGAAGTCTCGTACATGGAAATTTATTGCGAACGAGTGAGAGATTTGTTGAATCCGAAGAACAAAGGAAACTTGAGAGTTCGTGAACATCCTGCTTTGGGTCCATATGTTGAAGATTTATCGAAGCTCGCTGTAACTTCATATCAAGACATTCACGATTTGATTGATGAAGGGAACAAAGCGAGAACTGTCGCAGCTACAAATATGAACGAAACCAGTTCAAGATCTCATGCTGTCTTTACAATTTTCTTCACACAAACTCGTCAAGATCACATGACTGATCTGGTAGCTGAGAAGGTTTCGAAAATCAGTTTGGTTGATTTAGCTGGAAGTGAGAGAGCTGACAGTACCGGAGCTAAAGGGACAAGACTTAAGGAAGGTGCGAATATCAACAAATCATTGACAACGCTTGGTAAAGTCATTTCAGCTTTGGCAGAAGTTGTAAGTTAATTAAACATTTCATTGATTTTCAATCTAAAATTTTCTTTTCTTCTTCCTTAAGTCGGCACAAAAAGGTAAAAAATCAAAGAAAGCTGAATTCATTCCTTACCGTGACTCGGTATTGACGTGGTTGTTGCGTGAGAACCTTGGTGGTAATTCTAAAACGGCAATGATTGCGGCCATTTCACCAGCTGATATCAATTACGACGAAACATTAAGCACATTGAGGTAAGTCAGGAGAATGAAATTTTGTCACGTAAAAAGAAAACTTGAGTTAATTATAAATTCTTCACAGATATGCTGACAGAGCGAAACAAATTGTATGCAAAGCTGTTGTTAACGAAGATGCCAACGCGAAACTCATTCGAGAACTCAAAGAAGAGATTCAGAAACTTCGCGAGCTTTTGAAAAATGAAGGCATTGAAGTTGAGCAAGGTAAGTCACTCGAATTATTTAAAATTTAAATAAAGCGACGAAAACTTTGTTATGAAAGGAATTAATTGTTTGATAATCAAAAAATCATTTGAAAGAAATATTTTTGGCAAATGGAAAAAGTGATTATGAAGAAAATTTCATGACAATAATGAAACTTCGCAAACTTTCTTTTCTTTTAAAAAAGTTCATTTATAAGAATTTTATTTTTATTCTACGTTGATTCATTCAGGCGTTGAAGTGAGAGTTATAAATAATGAGAAGCGTGATGGTAACAGTAAGTAAAAAAGTATTTTAATCAACTTTCCGCCTGCAATAATAATTTGTAAATTAAATGTTAAAAATAATTCTCGCTGCCATTCGATAACAAAATTAAATTCGCCTTTCAATGCTTTTAACGCAAGTGTGTAAGAAAACTTTGTTAATTTATTAATAAAAGAATTTCCTTTATCAACAGGAGATGATGAATCTAATAATAACACAATTACAAACGACAAAGCACCGTCACCAGCACATAAACGTGACAAACCGATGAGATCAACATCAACAACCGAAACTGATTTAGCTGTTGACCAATTGCATGCATCTGAAAAATTGATTGCTGAATTAAATGAAACTTGGGAGCAGAAATTGAAGCGAACTGAAGAGATTCGTCAACAAAGAGAAGCAGTTTTCGCTGAAATGGGTGTTGCTGTTAAGCCTGGTAAGAAATTCTTTCATTTTCCTATTTTTTGTGAATTATGAAAAATTATTGAAAACCTTACAATTCCAATTACTAAATTAATAAATTCATTGAAATTCTCTTTCAGACGGAATAACAGTTGGTGTGTTCAGTCCCAAACAAACACCACATTTAATTAATCTCAATGAAGATCCGACACTTTCTGAATGTTTGTTGTATTACATTAAAGATGGTGTCACAAAACTTGGCACATCGGAAGCTGAACTTCCACAAGACATTCAACTGTCTGGATCTCATATATTGAAAGAACATTGTGAATTTCATAACGATAATGGTGTCGTAAGTGTCATCACAAAGCCTGATGCTTTGATTTACATTAATGGAAGGAAAATTGTTGAACCTGAAGTGTTGACAACCGGATCTCGTGTCATTCTCGGCCGAAATCATGTTTTCCGCTTCCAACACCCACAACAAGCTCGAGAGAAACGTGAAAGGAAAATTTCAGAAAATCCAAACGAACAAACACTCGATGACGGCAGTGGTGATGAAGTTGTGGATTGGAATTTTGCTCAATGTGAGTTATTGGAAAAGCAGGGAATTGATTTGAAGGCAGAAATGAAGAAACGCTTGATTGCACTAGAAGCGCAATTTAAGCGTGAAAAGGAAGAAGCTGATCAACAATTTGAAGAACAAAGAAAGACTTACGAAGCTCGCATTGATGCATTGCAAAAGCAAGTTGAAGAACAATCAATGACAATGTCGATGTACAGCAACATGACATCAGGAACTGATATGGACTTCAGTTTAGCGAGAATACTCGACGATGGCTATGAAGATGAAGAGAACAGTATTTACGAGAATCCACTTTGTGAATCGTGGACTAATCGTCAACTTGATTTAGCTTCGTGGGTGTTTAAGAAGTGGAAGAATCATCAATTTACGTCAATTCGTGATGGGTTGTGGGGCAATGCAATTTATTTAAAAGAAGCAAACGCCATTTCAGTTGAGTTGAAGAAAAATGTTCAATTTCAATTTACTTTGTTATCGGATACACTTTACACTCCCCTTCCGAATGAATTGAAAGAGAAATCAAATGATGATGAGTTGACACCAGCACGAACTGTCGTTGCTGTTGAAGTCAACGATCAAAAGAATGGAGCGATTCATTATTGGTCACTTGGAAAGTTGAAGCAACGTCTTGAATTGATGCGTGAATTGTATCATAGTGATGGTGTTGATTCATATGATTACAATGTTGAATCATTGATTGGATACGATCCTTTTTATGACCGCTTTCCATGGTTTCGTGTCATTGGACGTTCATTTGTATATTTGAGCAACTTGCTTTATCCAATTCCACTTGTACAGAAAGTTGCAATCGTAAATGAATATGGCGATGTTAAAGGATATCTTCGTGTTGCTGTTCAAGCTGTTTTCGATAATGATTGTCACATCATTAATAATCAAATCATGAATAATAATAATATAAATAATAACAACAATAATAACAACAACAATGGTGTGTCAGTTAATCAACTTGCACGTGTCGTCTTCAGTGATGGCACCAAATACAGTTACGATGAAAGATTCATTGAAGAGAATGGAAATGAAGGTGTTGGCGGTGATGAAGAGAAATTGAAAGCAACACAAGATGATGACGCACTTGGTGAACATTTGAAGCTTGGAAATGAATTTAAATTCAGGATTATTGTGTTACAAGCTTACGATGTTCCAATCGAATACACCGACATTTTCTGTCAATTTAATTTCCTTCACAATGGAGGCGAAGAAGAAACATTCTCAACTGAACCGATAAAGAATAAACATGACAAACCTATTGGCTTTTATCACATTCAAAATTTGACAGTGAAGATTACAAAGAAGTTTATCGATTACATTAAAAGTCAGCCGATTTCATTCAAGATTTATGGACATTATAATGGAAATGTTACGAAGAACATCAAACAGAATACTCGTGCACCACCAAAACGATTACGACAACTTCCAAGCATCACAATGAGTCAACCAATTCGCAGTACAAAGTTTACACAGCTTGCGATGTCACCAACAACTGAAAGGAAAACATCATCAGCGACTTCAACTACAACAGTTTTCACCAAACACGACATTCTTGTTTGGTTTGAAATTTGTGAACTTGCACCGAATGGCGAATATTTGGCTGTTCCCGTTGATGAAGTCAGTGGAAGTTTTCTTCTTCATCAAGGCATACAACGACGCATTCGAATCACAATTGTTCACGAACCAACCACAGAATTGAAATGGAAAGATATTCGTGAAGTTATTGTTGGACGTATTCGCAACACACCAGAATCGTTGGATGAGTTTGATGATGCTGGCGCTTTATCATTGGGAATCTTTCCTGGTGAATTACTTGAAGTACGAAATGATGAAAGAACTTTTTATCAATTTGAAGCAGCTTGGGATTCAAGCTTACACAATTCAAACTTGTTGAATCGTGTGACACAAAATGGTGAAACAATTTACGTGACATTGTCGAGTTATCTTGAGGTAATTTTGATTAATAATTGATTAAGTAATTAAATTAATGAATGAAATTGACAGTTGGAGAATTGCTTGCGACCTGTGATTATTACAAAGGATCTGAGTATGATAATTTATGGACGTGACGCACGTATCGGACCAAGATCATTGAAGAGTCTTTTCTCGGGAAAATCAGGCACAACAAACAGGTCGAGTGCACTCTACGAACTCTCGCTCAAATGTGCTAATAAAGCTGGAAGTCCTGGTAAGTAATTGAAAAGAAATTCTTCTCATTTAATTTCAATCTAATTAACTTTTTCTCTTCACCATCACAGGAGTTCAAAGACGACAACGACGTGTTCTTGACACAAGCACAACTTACGTTCGTGGTGAAGAAAATCTAAAGAATTGGCGACCACGCGGTGATTCATTGATCTTTGATCATCAATGGGAATTGGAAAAGTTGACACGTCTTGAGATGGTTGAGCGTGTTCGATATCTGTTGTTGTTGCGTGAACGTTTGGGTCTTGACGAGCTTGTCAACAGCAAGAACGATAAGAATGTTAATAATATGATTGCGAGAGATGGCGACACTACAATTGATGAAGAAGATATGTTGCCATCAGATGTCGAAGATGAAGAAGATGACGATGAATTGTTGGAAGAAGAACGTGATGATAATGATGAAGTCAATGAACGTCAACGAATGATAATTGAAAAGTGTTTGAAGCTTCTCAATGGTGGTGCGTCAATCGATTTGAGTGCAGCAACATCGCCATTGACGCCAGTCTCATCATCATCGTCGTCTGGTGTCTCGTCAGCTGATGAGAACAGCAACATGACCATCAGTCAATATTCCATTAACTCAGCAAGTACACCATCGTTAAGTGAAATCTCAAATGATTGGCAACAACAGCAACAACAGAAACAAATCGAACAAAAAGTCAGCAACAGTAAAGTTGATCACATTCAATATTTCATTCCCGATTTGGAAGAGATTCCAACGAGCTCGATGGTGACAAGGAAAGGTTATTTGAATGTTTTGGAGCATGGATGTTCAGGATGGAAGAAGCGATGGATTGTTGTACGTCGACCTTACATTTTCATTTACAAATGTGACAAAGATAACATTGAACGTGCTGTTTTGAATCTCACAAATGCACAAGTTGAATGTTCTGAAGATCAAATGGCGATGATTAAAATTCCCAACACATTTAGGTTTGCATTAATTATAATTTTCAATTATTCAGAATTAAAAAGAAATTTTCTTTTCTTTCTTTAGTGTTGTCACCAAATATCGCGGATATTTGCTTCAGACTTTGAATGAAAAAGAAGTTTATGATTGGCTTTATGCAATCAATCCATTATTGGCTGGAAGAATCAGGTGAGTTTAATTTATTCTTATCCTTTATAGTAAATTTAATCATTTAATTTCCTTTCAAAGATCTCATTTAGCTCGTCAAAATATTGACATCGCATCATCACCAACAAAGACAATTTCATGTACGACTGGAACCACAGCTCACAAATTCATCAATCGACAGAAGATTTTTAATATGAACAAATGAGATACCCTCACGATGGAATCTGTGTTGTTGTATTAAAGATGCTTTTATCTTTTTCTTTATTTTTCATCAACTTTGCCGCTCCATTTTTGCCCACCAAATAAAAAGAAAACAAAAAACACACAAAACAGATTTCAAATAAATGGCCGGCCGAGTTTGTTTCATCTTCTTCTGAAGTTGTTTAATGAATGATGAAGGTAAAATAATTAATTAATTAATGATAACACATATTCCATCGTTTCATTTTGAGTCAAACAAATAGAAAATTATTAAGTGGAAAAACATATGCAAAGGAAAAAAATTAATCCCTAAGATTAAATGGATAATCTTTAAGAATAATAATCAAAAGAAACCTGTAAGAGCATGATGAATATTAATTATGTAACTTTTCTCTTACTTAACTCTTTCTCCCTTCTATGACGCCTTCAGTTTTGATCCCGCAAAAGCTTGTGAGTTACAACTTATAGAAAAACAAAAATTCTTTAAATTGAGTAAACTTTCTTCGACGAAAAACTTTAAATACCTATCTAAAATAAAAAAGAAGAAAAAAAATATCGCGCTTTGTGACATCAAAGATAATTTTTTGTGCAAAAAACATGAATAATCCTATCACTTGAATGATTAAATGAATAAATTTTTAAGAGTAGAGAAATGTGAAGGCAATTTGGATAATCTTAAAGATTTTAATTCCATAAAACGTCTCCAGAAATGCAAGGAAATTCTTTTTTTAATTAATTAGACTTGGATTAAACCGGGATTAAATCAGATTAAGAATCGGATTAAAAATCTAAACTTAATCAAGATTAGCTAATCCTTGGAATTTCCAAATTCGTGTTGAACTGTAAGATACAAAAAACATATTTTTTAATATTAAAATCAAATAATTTTCCTTTTTGTTTAAATCAAGTCATTAATTTTATTAAGTTGTATTCAGAACAATTCTTCCCGTCAGTTACTTAAGACAAGTTTCACTGATATTAATTTATAAACTGTCGGAAAATTTATTTGTAAAAGCTTCAAGTGAATTGTTATGATGAACTTAAAATAGAAAAATATATTGATTGAATACTCAAACTTTAAGTTTCATTCATTTTTCTTAGTTTTGTTAGCATGGAGACAAAAAGTTTTTTTCGAGTCTCTTTAATATAAAATGAAAAGAAGATAAAAAAATTAAGATATCAAAAACAAACAACAATATTTATGATCAACCCAAAGGAAAATTATGAATAAAAATTGGATGAAAAATTATTAAATTATGAATTGTTGAGTCGTTATTCAATGAATCTTACAGGCACATCAATCTTGGCGTTGTCAATTAGAATGCTGACGAAAATCGGATCATAAATTTGTTTGATGAAAGCGTTTGATTTTGGTAAGACTTTAATTTCAACACTTTCACCCGGTTCAATAGAGCCACAAGCTTTAATCGCTGTTATGTAATGACTTTTCGTTGAAACTGCTTCAGCATACAATGGATTAGCACACGTTGATTCAATGGTGATAAGTTTCGGAACGTTAGGTTGGTCATAAGTGAGACTGAAGGTGACTTGTGCTGGTGACACTCGGAAGAATTTACTCTCGAAGCAACTGTTGAAGAATGAAGTAAAAAATAATTTAATGTATGAAGAGAATGATGAAGCGAAGGAAAGTGACTATGCAATGACATTTAAGTTTAAATATTATTCATTCAACTCACCCATATTCTTCATCTTGATGCATATTCACATCATCTACCGAATTAACAATTGTTCTATTCGTTTCACAAAAAGTCTCAAAGCTCATGTCAGCATCATCTGCCATGGAAAGCTCAGCAACACAAACTTGCGTGTCATCCATGTTTCTGTTGACTGTCAATGAGATCTCAATGAATCTTATGCTGTCAAGAAGAACCGAAATCTTCTGACGATCAAAGTATTCGTTAAACAATAAGAGATCTCGTTTGATTTCAGTTTCGTATGGTAATTTAACTGGTAGAATATTCAAGAACTGTTCGGGAACAAATTCTTTGTTATGGAAAATTCTCAATCGTGTTGGTTCATCAGATGAAATCATACAAACTTCCCCAATAATCGGAACTTCAGTGTTGAGACTCATAATCTTTCGAATTTCTTCTTTCGTCGCTTTGAATTCAATGTTGACGACTTTCGTTTCACCAGGAGCCACACGAACTTCTGTTGGTGATGTGAAAAGTGATCTCGAAGCATTAAACCCGCTCCAGTTTCTCTTCGTTTCAAAGACAAACACAGCAAAGCCAGGAATAGTTCCAGTATTTGTCAATCTGATTTGTTGCACCATTTTAGACTTCAACATTCTCACATCGCCCATTGTGATGAATGATTTACCCTCTGGAGGCTTCTGAATGCCATCAATCTTCATTGCACAGTGACCACCGTAAGCATACAATGGAATTGACTTCATACATTTGCTGTTAGAAATCAATTCAAAAATTAATTGACCACGAGATGGACCAACATTTATCGGATGAAATTTCACTTCAAATGTTCGAGCTTCATTGGGAATCATTCGGAAATCATCACTTGGCGTCACACTAAATCCATTTCCTTGAACTTTCACACGCAATGACAATTTTTTGTTTGATCCATTTTGAATGCTGATTGAGTTTGATGAACTGTGGTTGAGTTTCACGCTGCTCCATGATAATTTTCGACTTGATTTCTGAATTTTTATTGGAAGGACGTCATCGTGAAATTCACTTCCATTGCTTAATTGTGATGACGTTCTTTTAAGTTCACCATGAGAAGAGAATGGAGATGAATTGCCACTTGTTCTCAAAGATCTTGCAGGTGAAGTGAAGACATTTTCAGGTTGAATGAGGCCATAATTTGGCAATGAAAGTTTCTCTCCTGATAAATGCAAGGACGGTGCCGTGACATACTCACGTGAAGAAGAAGTTTCGTCAAAAACTGGCTTTGATTTATTTCCTGTCTTGTTGAAACTGCTAATGTTTGATCTTATGCTGTTTAATGATTGCGGAACTTTGAAATGATCTTCATCTGGTTTTGGCTTCAACATTGTTGCTGCAGCCGCTTGAAGTTCATTTTGCATGGTTGGTGATTTAGATCGAAAGCATTTGTCAAGAGTGGTTTTTGGTGTTTCATTTGACACGGAGCTTGAACGTGATCGTCGCTTAAGACCACGATTTGTGATGGCATTTTCAGATCTTTGTAGATTATCGTCGGATATTGACGGCGCTTCCTTTACTGGAACAACATCGAGGTTGTCATTTTCTTTCTCTTTATCATCTTTATTTCGTGATTGACCAAACATTCCAGTGAAATCGACTCCATTGAGGATTCGGCTTAGATGACGAACTTTTGGATTGGCTTTTGCTTCTTCCTGGACGTCATTACTTAACTCGTTGATGCTCTTTCCAAAGTTCAGAACCATGTTCTTCATTTCCGGCGTGTCATAATTCTTAATATACTTCTGCAACTGAGACATGTCAAGTCTATTGGAGGGAGTGCTGGAAGATTCATCTTTTTCAATTTCTACGAGTGCCACTCGAGTTCTTCTCTTTGCTGGACTTTTATTGCCATAAACTTCACGAATATTATTTGAGCCAACAAATCGTTGAGCATATGAGCCGAAAGACATTTCCGGCTGACGGATTGAAGCGTTTTGTTCTCCTCGTAATTCCTCCCATTGAGATTCATTTGAATCTTCTTTCGGTGCTCGTGGAATTGACGCAAATTCTTTTTGTTGCTCCATGTCATCTTCTTGCATTTTCTCTTCCATTTCTTCAGCTGGCTTGAAGCTTTCGTCCTGTGCTGTTACGTTTTTTCCATCAAAGCTTTGCATTGAAACTTCAGCTTGGTCCCAAAAGTCCATTCCAGTGTTTCGAGTGTTTGAGCTTATGGATGTTCTCAAACTCATGTCAGCTGTACGTGGCATAAAACTCAGTCTTCCCATGCTTTGACGATATTTGTCTCTCACTACTGATGAAGCACTCGTCCTCATGATTTCATCAAAATCCATGTCCGTAAATGTTTCATTTAAAATCTGTTTACGATTAAGTGCTGTGGATCTTGCAGATATTTCTGATGGTTCAAATTTCTGGTTAGTTGGAGATTCGAAATATTGAGTCTTGTCTGTTTTCAAGTCGCTTAAGTTGAAACTTTTCGAACTTGGTGCTAAATGATTTGAATTTTTAAGCAATTCTTGAGCTTTCAGTCTTTCCTCCTAAAGTTTATTGAAATTTATAAAATTCATTCATGTACTTCAATAATAAAGGATAATATTCATGTTTATTTTATTTTACCTGCAGTCTTTTATTCATTTTGAATGGCTACGGTGAAATTAAGGAATGGTTTTAAGTCTAATTTACGTTTTAAAAATATATTTAAGTACTTCTGAGCGTTTTCCGTTTGTCTTTTAAAAATCAACAGAAATTCGTTTTGCGATTCGCATTCTTCTTTTGAAGAAATGCGAATCGCATATTTACCGCATGCCGATAAAAACGTAAACAAACAACAATGGCATTAAATTTCGACGTAAATATAGAAAGCGAGAGTGAAGAAGATCCATTCGAAGATGGAAATACAGTTAAAAATATTCAGGAGCATTTTCGTCATGAATTTACTCAGGTTCATCAGGAGGCAACAAGTTTGAAACGGAAATATATAACACATGCTGCAAACAGCAACGATTTCTCAAAAATTTCTATCGGAATAGGAAATGAGATGCAAGTTTATGACGTTACAGAAAGTGGTTTAAACAAGTATGTCGGAAAAAATGAATTTGGACAATTTGAACATCCAGTATCTGGTTTAAAGTTTTTCCATGATGATCCCAACATAGTTTTCGCATCAACATCAGCAGGTGAAATTCACATGTACGATCTTCGATCTTTCTCCAGAATTCATACGTTCGAAGGTAATTGATAACTTTTTTAAATCAATCGATTGTAAGTTTTGATTTATTTCAGATGATTCGGAGTTGATAGTGAAACCCGTAAACTGTTTTGATGTGAATGCGAATGATCGTCTTTTATGTGCTGGAAGTGATGAACTCAATCACAACGTATACTTAATGTTCTTTGATATTCGTGAAAGAAGATTCATGGGAGGATATTTTGAGTCACATCAAGAGGAAGTCACTGATGTAAAGTTTCATCCAACAGACCCCGACACACTTTGCAGTGGATCCACTGATGGACTTATAAACATCTTTGATTGTAAGAAGGAAAAAGAAGAAGATGCCTTGCAATTCAGTTTGAACACAGAAGATTCAATAGCAAAACTTCAGTGGCATTATCATGATAAGCTTTCTTGTATCACAAATACCAACGAGCTTCTTCTTTACGATGCAAACGAACATGATTTATTGAAGAAGTGGAACCGTTCATCAATTACCGAAGCCATCAAAAGGAAATCAGTTATTGATTGCAATCTTATCGATTGCTACAATTATGGAACTGACGAGATGTTATTATTAGCAACTTCAAACTATAACAAAGGAGAATGCATCAGAAGTGTGACGTTCAGTGAAAACACTCTCGATCCTGTTGGAAACTTTTCTGGAAATTCTCAAATAATCAGAGCGAGCTTATACAATGCTAAAGAAAATCTTTTCTTCACATTTGGTGAAGGTGCAATCATTTCTTTGTGGAAGGAAAGTGAAAGTGCTGCAACTAACATGAACGTCAGCCTCAAGGAAGATTCTTCAGTTAAAAAGAAACTCAAAAAGAAATCAAATCCTTATTAAATTTTCAAAGTTTTTATTAATGGATTTTGGAATAAAAATTAATTTCTTTTTAATATAAAACTGATGACTAATACTTCATTTTAAAACCAGACCCACAAATTTTATATTCTTCAATTGACTGTTCATCTGGAAAAGCGTTCCTTTGAAATAATCTCAATTTCTCAAGTAATCTGTTCTTTTCCTTCTTCTCATGCAACAATTGACGTTTCAATTCCAGTAAATCATTTTTCATTTCTTCAATGGCTGTTTCGTTAGCTTTGAGATCGTCGTTTCTGATTTTTGATATGACAATAGCTGCTTTTAATCTCTTGGTGTGAGTTGAGAGTTTATGCTTTAAATGAGAAAAGAAGGTAATTAACATTAAAAGATAATTGAAATAATTAAACTTTACTCTTGTCATCATTAATTCTTCTTTGACACTTGCTGATGGGAGTCTAGTTGAATATTCTTCCAGATAATGAACTTTCTCAGTGATGCTTTGAATTTTCTCATCTTTCTTCAACAAAACTGACGTTTGGCATAAAAGTCGTCTAAGAATTTTTAATAAAAACTTATAAGTTTAAAGATTTTTCAGTGAAAAAACATTTTACAAACTTTTGCAACGTTTGAACTTTGGAAATGAGTTGAGCTTTGTCTGGATCGATTCCACTCAATTTTCGCCAGCGATGAACATTCATTGGTGTTGTCATTTCGTTTTCTAGAGCTCTAGAACGAACTCTTTCTTGAACAAGAACACGATTCAATTGTAAGACTTCTTGCCGCATATCAGCGGTGTTTGCAATTCCTCGAGCTAGTAAATTTCTCTGTGATCTTAAATTTCTTACTTCGATTTTAAGGAATCTTATGTCCTCGAGTCGATCATTGTATTGACTATTACCTGGGGAAAGTTTTAAATAAAGTTTTTAATTTAAAATGATTAAAAGTTTTACTTCGATCAAGTGACATTTGCATCATGTTAATTTTTTGATTCAACAATTCAAGCTCATCGCATTTACGAGAAATTTGAGTTGTTATAACTTCCTTTTCACTTAACAATACATCAAGTTGCTTTCTCAATTTCTCGATACTTTCATCGCTCTCCTAGGAGAAAAATATTAAAAAACCTGCGATAACAATTAAACATTTAATTTAACTCACCCTTAAAGTTTTAATTAATTTTATATTCTCTTCGCGTAACTCGTTCAGCTCCGATTTTGTGTGTTGCAATGCGATAAGTGACGACTGAATTTCAACCTTCAATCCTTGCTTTTCCTTTTCAATTTTCTCGCCATGCTTCTGGGATTTCTTCAAATCTTCTTCTCTTACAGAAATCTGTTCTTTAAGTTTCTCAATTTGTGTTGCTGTTGACTAATTAAAAAATGAATTGAATTAATATTTCATGACTTTAAAATATTAAATGAAAATCATACTTTAATTCTATCTTTTAACTCTTCTTGATTCTCCTTCCCAACGTGCAATTCTTTCTCTAAATTTATTATTTCACTCTGTGCAACTTGAAGATCATGTTGAGTCTTCACGAGACGTGATTGGCTTTGAATAAGCTTTTCTTTGTATTCATTAATTTGAGCATTCTTTGTGTTCAATTCTTCATTACACGTGTCAAGTTTATCAGAAAGATTCTGAAGTTCGTCGTTGATGTTTTCTTTCTCCTTCGAAGCTTTATTGATGACATTGTTAAGTTTTTGTTCGATATTTGAACGTTGTTTGATTTCCGCTTCAAGTGTTTTTATTTGTTGATCGTAGAGTGACATTTGATGCTTCTGTTCACTGACATCATCTGCATAGATGAAGAAAATTTCTTAAAACGGAGCTTTTCAAAATAAAATTAAGATGAAACTCACTGTTACATTTCACAATTTCCTTTCGCGCTAAGTCACGTTCCCTGACCAAACTTTCAGCATGTTTTTTGACTTTTTCAATTGATTTCTTCGATTTTTCTCTTTCCTTCTCAAATGTTGCTATTGCGTTCCTTTAAAAGATATTCAAATTAAATTTAATAAAGAATTGAATCATTGAAAAGTTCTCACTTTAATTTTATAATCTCATTTTCCAATGAAAGCTTCGAAGCTTCAATTGTCATCACTTTCTTCATAAGAATTTCCCTTAATTTGATAATCTTTGCATTTTCAAGCCGAAACTTTGCATTTTCATCTTCCTTTAGTTTGAGAATGTTGTTCTTTGTGTTCAAATCATTTGTTAGTTTATCTTTGAGTTGTGTGACGTTATCCATATCAGCTGTCAATAATTTAATAAATATTTAGTTAATTTATTAAATAAACTTCAACTTTCTCACCTGTTAATCTGGTAAGTTTCATGGTATTCAAATGATTTTGTGTTGTCTGCTTATCTAAATTAGCTCGAAGTCCAAGCATTTGTAAATTCTGTTGAACTACAACGCGATGTTCACTTTCACTCAGTTGCTTAAATTTCTTAAGTTCTTCAGCAAGAAATTGATTTTCATCTACAGTTTCTTGTAATTTACTCGAGACTTGTTCATAAGCTCGCTTTCCTTTAAAAGCATCATTGGAAAGATCTTCAAGTTGTCGATACAAATCTTTAATCTTTTCTTCTTCCTCCGAATGTTTCTCTTCCATCTCTTCAACATATTTCGATTGTGTTTGCAACTTATTTTGAATCTCTTCAAGTTCATTAATCAAACGGTCGCGTTCACGAACTCCCTCTTTCTTCGATAAAAGTCCACCCCCGCTTAAGAATAAAACAAAATTAATGTTAGGGGGGATTTGAATCGATAAAAGAATTGAAATTTTACTCGTCATTGTTGTCAGCTCCAGAATATTTCTCGGCTTCCTTTTGCAACTTTTCCAGTTTCTCACGTAAAACGTTCATTGCTTCTTGTGCGATCTGTTCACGAAGTGACGATGCATCAGCATTACGCCATGCTTGATCTTCAGATTAAAATTCATTAAAATATTCAAATTTCTTATGATCAACTTAATCATTACCAATTTCCGACTTCATTTGTTGTATGATTTCTTGATCTTGTTTTGACATTTTGATGACATTTTGTACCTTTTGTTGTGATGATAAAACTTCACCTTTCATTTGTTCAATTTTATCTTTCTCATCAAAGATATTTTGTCGTAAGTTTTGACAGACGAGAAGAAGTTTTTGAACATCTTCAACTATAAGATATTGCTTAGAGTTCTGCAGATCACGGATGACTGCACTGATTTTTCCAGTGACCTCTTCAAACACTTCATCAGTAATGACTTTGGGTATGACTTCTTCTTCATATTGTTCACCAGTTGCAATGCTTTCTTCAGCACTTTCTTCCATATCCATTTTGCAGTCTGAAAGAATTTATTTTGACGTGTGCTACCTGCTCAAGTATTTGATTTCAACTGCGTTGTTAATGTAAACATTTCTGAGTATCTTACGTTATGTTTGCCGGTAATCGATAAAACATAATCAACATTGAAATGCAAACTTATGTACATTCCATAGTAACGACAAGTCTTCGCATGCTTTAAATCTCCCCTAAATTTTTATGCATTTCATTCATTACTCAATGAAGTCAATTTTTTTTAAAAGCAATGAATTAAAAAGAAAAGCGTTTGGGTGGTTGAACGTTTATTTTATGTAGTAAAAATTCATTCATTAAAATAAAAAATGTTAGTTATAAAAATTTTTTCTCATAATTTCTTGTTCCACTGGTTCCATTTCAATCCGAACAAAGGAAGGACACGTTCAGTTCCGTTTGGGTAAAAGAAAAGCAACCTCTGTAGACGAATAGGCTGATTTGATGTAACACTCGTGACTTCGGTCCGTGTTCCGAGCTCTGTTTTAGGTCCGTTGAAAACCGACCGGAACGTCCCGTTCACCTGATTCGGAATAAATTCTTGGTTACCGGAACGGTCCGTGTTTCGGTTCGGAACAAGTTTGTGGCCCGCTTCAGGTCCGCTTACCTGGTCCGGAAAAGGTAGAAAGGTGGGGACCGAAGCCCCGGTAAGGTTTCTCTGATTATTTAACGAAATTGTTTTTGGTTCATCTTCGCAACTGTAATACATTTTTATTCTCTTAATGTCGCCTTCACTTAAATGTTTTCGTTGTCCCATTCGACTAGGATTTATGCTGGGATCTTTTGCAACAATCGTTGGTTTTCCATTTGTTGAATATCCTTTCGAATTGTAATGCAAAATTGAATCAAAATCATAACCAAGACCAAAATCGACAACTTCATCTCGTTTTAAAAAGACTTTCAATTGTTTGTGGTTAGATTTATCGATATTCTCCCACATAATTTTGACATAATCATCCCGATTTGCACTTATTTGGGTGTGAACGAATCCCAACGTGTGCATAAGTTCATGCATAATCGTAGTAAGCTTAAAACAACCTGTTCCCACTTTTGACGGCTTCAATTTGACTAATTGTTCGGCATTAAGACGCCCAACGTATGATGAACAACCTCCAGTGTCACCAGTGAACGTGACATAGTCATGATGGTAAGTTCGTCTGACAAACTTCACACATGTGACATTCTCAATTTCTCGCATTGCTTTCTCGATTTGTTGTACATGTTCAGAAGCTGTTGGAGAGAATTTCAATGTTTGTCATTTGAATTAGAGAAAAATGAAAAATATTTTACTGTAAAATGTCATGTTGATCCAGTAAGGAACAGTTTTATTGGGCCATCGGAGGTAAGGATGCTTCTTTGCATTGAATCTCTTAACACGTGTTGGTGATTCCGACAAATCCTGAGGGATGAAATCTTCGATCATATCAACGTCACTGATCACTGATAAATTGAATAATTTTAGTAATAATCAAAACCTTTTTAGATAAATCGACTTACAATTTTCATCTCCCATTTCTTTAAAATTCACTGGAGCTAAATAAACTCCATAAATTACAAAAATCAAGACCAACATCATTTTCAACATTTTTCTAATTATTTAAGAGAACTTTTCACGAATTAAATCGTTTGAGCTTGAGCAATAAATTACAAATGACTGTAAATTCTTTCAGCAACATCTCATTTTATATAAATTTCAGTTTCTTGTCTGATAAAGAAAAATCTTGATGATTAAGAGGGCTGAGAATTGATTCATTCATTCATGACTAATATCGCTGCTCAATGTGGTTATTCATTATCCTTCGGATTCTTTGTGCATTGAAGACTGTTCTAATTGAATTTTATATTGCAAGAAGAAATTACAAATACTAATTGTTCAACGTGATCTTCCGTGTGCGACTTACGCTCGATTATTTAATAACTTACTTTCAATGAATGAATGAAAAGTCACATCAATGTTCTTGATAATTGCTATCATTGAAACAGAAGCAGCTAATTTGAATTTAACAAGTGATAAAAAAGCCATGCTTGTTGATATTTGAACGATGTTTTTATTACTCATCGTCATCATAAGAATGCAGGAAGTTCTTCCTTTCATCTTATAAACAATTTTGACAATTAATTCAAGTTATTTTATCTTTATTACAGTGAATTCAGATTATTAATGAATTGGAGTTTACTTCACGGTTATAAAAGGAAATAAAAGGAAATAATAAGGATAAATTCTTAGACAGAAATAGTCCCGAATCTTTGTTATTTTATGAGAAGAATTGAAGAATAATAGAAATTAAAACAAATTATAAAGATTAAATAGTCTTAAAATTGTAAAAGTTAAACATGTTTAATGTTTATACAGAAAATGTGAAGAAGTAGATATATTGAAGGTAAAATCACGGATGATGAAAAGTAGCTCGCTGATCTTTACTAACATGTATTCTTCTTTTTCTCTCTCTGTGGGATTGATCCTTGAGAGACGTTGGATACGTGTACCGAACTCGTACTAGAAATCGTTGATGTAGCGATTGTTACAGGTTTTGTTTGGCCTTGATGCTTAAGTCTGTTGTTATTCTCAACGCCTGTTTTTAATCCTTGACTAAAATTTGCAATCTTTTGCTGCGAATTATGTTCCACTTTCGCGATCGTTGATATTTCTGTCTCGTTTTGACAATTATTTGCATTGTCATTCAATTTGTTTTTTTCGATCTTAAGTTCACATTTTGTAATTTTTCCCTGCTGTCCTTTCATTTTACCTTCCAAATTGCCAATTATTCTGAAAGCGTTTTGCTTTTTTTGTTTAAGTTTTTTATTACTTTCCTGCAAAATTCTCAGTTTTTCTTTCAAATCCATTATCTGTTCACGTTGATTAGAGTTTTCCTCCTTTAATGAATTTACTCGTCTTTCAGAGCTTTTCATGTACATCATATGCATTTTATTCATCTCAATGTAATTGGTTAATTCCGTTTTCAAATCAGTGATCACCACCCTCATTGACTTTATTTGCTCTTCATTACATAGCATGTGATCCATATAACTCTTATTTATCTCAATATTCTCTCTTAACTCCGTTTTCAAATCAGCAATCACTTTTTTGTGCTGCTCAATATCTTTCTGAAATTCTCCTTTATTTTCATCAATATCAAAGAACAGTTGAATGAAATTTTGAGTATTTATTGCAGCGCGACATTTTGGACAACTCTTGCGAATTCTGAACCAATGTTTTATACAATTTCGATGAAAAACGTGTCCACATGGTGTCGACACAATATCCTCAGACTTCAAATGAGGCTCGCAACAAATTAAGCAAAATATGTTCATTCTTGTAATGGTTACAGAAGTTTATGAATCTACGAAATTTAATGAACTTTCTAGAATGAAAAGATTATCAATTATCACGTGAACGGTTTTAATATTTTTATTTTTTTATTAAGAATTTATTAAAAATTCATCTCCAACAATATCTTTTTCGATATTTTTCTTCCACAGAGTTTGCTCCATAAAACTTTTACTTTTCAACGTAATTCTTAAACTTCACTGACTAAAATCATTTTGACAATAATTCAGGTCTTCTTATCAGAGATAAGGAATCAAAATGTTAGTTTTCAATGTTTTCAGATAACTGCTTTGATAATGTTGATTGAAAGATATCAAAGAAACATCCATGGTTTTATCAAATTAATCAGTTATCTGTTAGATAACAAAATAATGATAAAGATTCTTGAACAATTCCCAGAATAGATAAACATAAAAAATGATGATTTTATATTATTAACTTAACCTGATTAAATAGAATTTATTTTCGGGCTTAATTATTAAGCAGATTTTTTATAAGTTCTGTAAATATAATCATTTCTCTTATTTCACTAGATTTCCTGAATAAATAATTTTGTTCTGTAAACTTAATGTGAGTAATATTTGCGTAATCCTCAGCATTAGATATTTGGTTCATCATCACAATCGTAAAACTTTCTAATTCTTAAAACATCGCCTCGACTTAGACTTTTTCGTTGTCCCATTCGATTAGGTTTTATGTTGGGATCTTTCACAACAATCGTTGGCTTTCCATTTGCTGAGAATGCCTTTGAATGATATTGCAGAATTGAATCAAAATCGTAACCAAGACCGAAATCGTCAACTTCATCAGACTTTAAAAAGACTTTGAAGTCGTTTTGTCTTGAAGGATCGATATTCTCCCATAAAATTTTGATATGATCATCCCGATTAGTCCCTATGTGTGTGTGGTAAAATCCCAACGTGTGCACAAGTTCATGCATAATCGAACCAAGTCGGAAGCAATTTGTTTCCACAGTTGTCGGCATTAATCTGATATATTGTTGACCTCCATTGCGCCCAACTTGTGACACGCAACGTTTAGTGTTACCAGTGAACGTGACATAGTCATGTTGATAAGTTCGACCAACAAACTTCAAACATGTGACATTCTCAATTTCTCGCATTGCCTTCTCGATTTGTTGTACATGTTCAGAAGCTGTTGGAGAGAATTTTAATGTTTGTCATTTGAATTAGAGAAAAATGAAAAATATTTTACTGTAAAATGTCATGTTGATCCAATAAGGAACAGTTTTATTGGGCCATCGGAGGTAAGGATGCTTCTTTGCGTTGAATCTCTTAACACGTGTTGGTGATTCCGACAAATCTTCTTTGATGGAATCTTCGATCACATCAACGTCACTGATCACTGATAAATTTAATAATTTTAATAATCAAAACCCTTTTAGATAAATCGACTTACAGTTTTCATCTCCCATTTCTTTAAAATTCACTGGAGCTAAATAAACTCCACAAAGTACAAAAATCAAGACCAAAATAGTTTTCAACATTTTTATATTTATTTAAGAGAACATTTCACGAATTAAATCGCATGAACAATAAATTACAACTGACTGTAAATACGTTCAGCAACATCTCATTTTATGTAACTTTCAGTTTGTTGCCTGATAAAAAAGATTAAAAGAGCTGAGAATTTATTCATTCAGTCATGACTAATATTTCTGATATCCCTCGGATTCTTTGTGTATTGAAGACTGTTCTATATTGAATTTTATATTGAAAGAAAAATTACAAATAAGTTTTAACTTGTTCTTCCGTGTGCGACTTACGCTCGATTATTTATTTATTTACTTTCAATGAATGAATGAAAAGTCACATCAATGTTCTTGATAATTGCTATCATTGAAACAGAAGCAGCTAATTTGAATTTAACAAAAAAGCCATGCTTGTTGATATTTGAACGATGTTTTTATTACTCATCGTCATCATAAGAATGCAGGAAGGTCGTCCTTTCATCTTATAAATAATTTTGATAATAAATTCGAATTATTTATGAATGAACCTTATTTAATGGCTTTAATGAATGAAGATAATTAGAACAAATTGAAAGATAGAAATAACCCTAAACTTTTGCTATTTCCAAAGAATATTAAAAAATAAAATTAATAAAAAACAGTAATAACAAAAAAGATAACAAACAAACAAAATTGAAATCTCTAAACATGATGATAACATTATAAAGAAAATGTGAGATTGGTACTTGAGAGACGTTGGATACGTGTACAAAACTCTTAAGTTCCAACTTTCATGACCGTTGTAATTTCTGTCTCGCTTTGACAATCATTTGCGTTGTCATTCAATTTGTTTTTTTCGATCTTTTGTTCACATTCTGTAATTTTTTCCTGCTTTTCATTCATTCTTCCTTCCAAATGGGCAATTATTCTGAAAGCGTTTTGCTGTTCTTGTTCAAGTTTTTTATTATTTTCATGCAAATTTCTCAGTTCTCCTTTCAACAATTCCATTATTTGTTCGCGTTGACAAGCGTTTTCCTCCTTCATTGAATTTATTCGTCTTTCAGAAATTTTCATTTGTGACATATGCATTTTATTCATTTCAATATGATTGGATAATTGTTTTTTCAAATCAGAATTCTCCAACTTCATTGACTGAATTTGCTCTTCATTACATAGGATCTGCTCACGTTGACAAGCGTTTTCCTCCTTCATTAAATCTATTCGTCCTTCATAGCTTTTCATGTGTACCATATGCATTTTATTTATCTCAATATGATTAGTTAATTGCTCTTTCAAGTCAGCAATCACTTTTTTGTGCTGCTCAATATCTTTCTGAAAATCTCTTTTAGTTTCATCAACATCAAAAAACAATTGAATGAAATTTTGAGTATTTATTGCAGCGCGACATTTTGGACAACTCTGTTGAGTTCTGAACCAATGCTCTATACAATTTCGATGAAAAACGTGTCCACATGGTCTGGACACAATATCCTCAGATTTTATATAAGGTTCGCAACAAATTAGGCAAAAAATGTTCATTCTTGTAATGATCACAAAGTTTATGAAGCTACGAAATTTATTGAACTTTCTAAAATGAAAAGATTTTCAATTTAACATAAACAATTTCTAATATTTTTATTACTTGTTAAGAATTCACTAAAAATTCATCTCCAACAATAATACCCTTTTTCAATAATTTTCTTCCACAGAGTTTGCTCCATAAAACTTTTACTTTTCAACACAAAACTTAAACTGACCAGAATCATTGTGACAATAATTCAGGTAACCTTCTTATCAGAAGTAAGAAATCATAATAGAGATATTGAAGAGAACTTTTTAATTCACGAATGTGGGATACAGCAATAGAACAAAAGAAAAGAGAAAAAAAATTAAAAGTTAGAAAGAATGAAATTCGAAAAGAGTCATCGAATCAGTCATTTAACAGAGTTTCGAGAGGACAGTTGAACTCGCGTATTTTATTTATTTATTTAAGTAATTTCAGCATTTTACTTGAAGTTCGATGTCAAGGATCCGACAATGAATTAAATCGCATGAACAATAAATTACAAATGACTGCGAATTCTTGCAGCAACATCTCATTTTATGTAACTTTCAGTTTGTTGCCTGATAAAGAAGATTAAAAGAGCTGAGAATATATTTATTCATTCATGAGTAATATTTCTGTTCATTATTCTTTGGATTCTTTGTGCATTGAAGGCTGTAACAATTCCATATTGCAAGAAGAAATTGCAAATAATTGTTTAACTTGATCTTCCGTGTACGACTTACGCTCGATTATTTAATAATTTATTTATTTTGAATGAATGAATGAAAAATCACATCAATATTCATAACAATTGTTATCAGAAACAGAAACAGCTAATTTGAATTAAATAATATAAAATGATAAAAAAAGAAATGAAAACACTTGTTTCATATTTGAACAATCTTTTTATTATTCATCGTCTAGGAAGTTCTTCCCTTCATTATGTAACAATTGTTGATTGCAAATTTAAAATTATTATTAAATGAAACTGCTGAATGGATTCAATCGTCCATCAAAACTTCATAATTGGAAAATGAATATTCTCGGCCTTGTGATGAGACATAAATGCATTGACGTGATTTATTTATGCGACCAACTAACATAGCATTGTTGAATAACACTCGACCGACATAAAAAAGCTCACCCTGCTTTGTGTAACCACCAACAAATGCATTTCCAGGCACATTCCCATTACTGTAAGGGACCCAACGACCATTTACGGATCCAACTAGAATTTCAAAATTTTTCTTCTCGATTTCAACACCATTGAAAGATACGCAAGCAACTTTTCTACTTGGAATCACTTTACAAGGCATCAAATGACCTTCATGCATACAACGTCCAACATATAAAATTGTGTAATTGCTTTCTCGACCACCCTGAATTGCATTGCTCGGCATTGATGATGCTGATGTCATTTGTTTCCATTCTACTGCAAATTAAATATTTGGATATTAGATTTTAATAATTCAGTTGAATAAATCTTACAATTTGGTGCATTGCTGGTCGGTGAAGCTACAATTGTCGTTGGAGTAGTGGTAGAGGTGCGGGGATAGCCTGTTTGTTCGATTATTCTCCTTCTCTGTAGCGTTGGAACACAGTTTCCTGGATTAAAGTTTCCTGCAAAACTGTTTTTGAGAAAAGGATTATAAAATGTTTGTTTTGTTTTTGATTCAAGTTATTTATAGTGGTTTCAGCGTATAGCCACTTTCCCACTTGTTACTAATAGTAACTATCTGTATATAATAATACTAAAGGGCCGAAGTATCTAAACTTCACTCTACCTCATATAACCAAGTCGGGGTTCGAACCCGGGAAGAAATGTTTGTTTGATTGTCTTCTTTTTGTAAGTCAAAAGTTCGAAACTTTCAATGGAATGTTCCTTCCCACCATAAGGGATAAACAGAAAATGTTTAGATGGTTGAAATTTCCCAACAGTCAATGAATTTGAATGTTTCGCTCGTCCTACGTAAATGTTTTCATTAGCAATTTTATCAGTTACAACAGCATCGGTAACAATCTGTCTATACGTCACCCACGAAAATTCTGAACTGTCTCCAGTCAAAATCTAGAAAAATTTAGAAATTATTAGAAACATTGAATATTATAAAAAAATTTTACTTCACCTCAAAATTTTCGACTAAAATTTCAAGGCCATTAAAAGGAATGTAACACGCACGTTTACTTGGAATCGCTTTTGCCGGAATTTTCATTCCACAATAAAGTGAACGTGCAACGTAAATGACTGAACCGTCAGAATCTCTTCCTCCAATTATTGCTTTATTTGGAGCTGGGCTGTTAATGTGGCATGATTCCCATTTGTAATCAGCTAAGAATTTAAAATTTTCAACTCTCATCTGTAATCTTGAAATTTATGTTTTTATTTACTTACTCATGTTGGACTTCAAGATTTTAATTATTTTCTTATTTATTTACAAAAGTTATAAATAGCACTAACATTACATTTAATGTTCATAAAACGACTGACAAGAATTATTTTTATTGGAAAGTTGATAAAATTAATCTTATCAATTCCCACGACGATAAATACTTATTCGAGTTCATGTGAATTATCCAGGGTTGAATCTTGACATTCTTTGCACTTTTAATAACATCGATTGATATAAATTATCTAAATTTACCTGAAAGATCTCAGAGACACATCCCTGGAATTATCAATAGAAATTATTTGTCGGTGCAATAAAACAATCTTCAATTACCCATTTTTGGAACAAGAAATTTTTTTATTTCACACCTAAAACAAGTGCAAAAAAATATTTTTTACAGTCTAAAAATTTGTGCAAATTAAATTAATAAAAAATTACATTGTTGGATGATAACTTCCGATGACTTGATCACCTCCACCGCTTTCTCCTTTCAATAACGAAATTTCCTCTCGAAGCTTGTCGTTCTTTTCAAGTAATTCTCGAACACTCAACTGATACTCGTGAAGTTCTGCTTGTTGCTTCTCTTTTTGAATGTCAAGTTTATCGCAAAGATTTCTTTGTGCTTCGAGATCGACGTGAACTTTTGCATTTGCACTGCGTAACATTTCAATTTCTGTTGACAAGTCGATGACTTGCTTCTCTAAAGTTTCCAAATCGTTTTCTTTTCCTTGAAGTTGATCAGTCAAAATTGTGATTTGATGTTGATATTCACTCATCTGACGTTTTGTTTCACTGGATTTTTGATCAAGACATTGGAATTTCTCCATCAATTTGATGTTGTCACATTCGAGATCTTTCGATTGAACAAGCGCTTGCTTTCTTTCGTTGTCTTTAATAGCGATGAGACCGTCGATTCTCTCAATTTCATGTATGTACGATTGAAGTTTTGTTCGAATATTTTCAGACTCTCGTTGACTGTCGCTAAGGCACTTTTTGGTGGCATTCAACGTTGCAGTTATACTTGTAAGTTCATCAGCCATTCGACTATTCTCATGAATTGCATTTGTCAAATGATGCTTCGTTGCTTCCAATTGTTTCTTCAGACAATTATTTTCAGATGTTGTGTCACAAACAATCGACTCATGTCGTTTTATCTCACAGTTCAATTCATCAATTTTCATTTTAAGTAAACGATTTGAGTCTCGCATTTGTAATGCTGATTCAGCTTTCACTTCAACACTGTGCAGCTTTTCATTCCTTTTATCCAACGTCATCATGTAGAATTCTTTTTCACGTTCCACAGTCGATTTGAGACTTTTGATTTTCCCAAGTTCTACTGAAAGTTTCTCAATTTGATCTTTAAGACATTCGTTTGATTTGTTGAGACTGTTAATTTGTGATTCTCGTTCATTCAACTCACATTTTGTGAATTCAAGTTGATTTTGAACGTTTATAAGAACACTTTCGGTTTGTTGGCTGAGCATCTTTGATTGATTGTGCGTGGATTTGAGTTTTGAGTAATCTTCATGAGCAGTTCGAAGTTTCATTTGCAAATCACAATTTTCTTCTCGTAATTTTTTGATTGTTTGAAAGGTTGGCGTTTTTGATGCTTGATAATCGTCAATCTCCATCTTTAACTTTGCTATTGTCTCTTCAAGTTGCATGATTCGTTTACTTTCATTGATTTTTCCATCACTCATAATGCGAATTTTATCATTTAAAGCTTCATTTTCAATATTCATTGATTGTAATTTATTTAAAGCGCAATCTTTCTCACATTCTAAACGACGAAGACTGTTGGTAACAGCAAGATTCGAATAAGATTGTTTTGGATTAAGATTCCCTCTTTCACATCGAAGTTCTTGAATCTCTTCCTGAAGTGCCATTATTTCTGTTTCTTTGTCTTTTAATCGACAATATAATTGAGGAATGTTGCAATCTTCTATCTTTCTGGGGTTCTTTTCACTAAATTCTGTGAGCATTCGCACTTTATTTTGTAGAATGTCGCGTTCTTTAATTAACTCTGCAACAATCTCACAATTTCTTGATGATTTTCTATTTTCATTTTCTTTCATTTTGTCTTTCAAATATTCAATTTCAAAAATCATCTTCTGCTCTTGTTTATCCTTTTCCCTCAAAGTTCTTTTCAACTCTTTAATTTCTTGAGATTTGTCATCTTTTGTGAGATTTTTGAGTTGATGCTTCAAATCGGTGATTTCACGTTTTAGATTTTTAATCTTGAGATTAGCTTCTCGTTCCACAAACAACGCAGCTTCATTGATCTCTTTAATATAAGCTTCCATCTGTGCAATCTTCGAGTTTTGCTTATTCCATTCATTTTCCAACTCTTGGTAATGTTCTTGACATTCTCTAAGCTTCTCTTTAAGTTCAATCTTATCACGTTGAAGAACGCTGACATCTTGTGTCACTTGTGAGACGCCTGAATAACAACAATCTTTGGCAAGTGCTGATGTTGGTCTCCCCCCAACGAGAAGACAATGTAAACGCTGAATTTCCCTTTCTTTCTCACCATCTTGCTTTCTAAGAATCGCCATTAAATCTTGAGTGTATTTTAAATCACTCCGAAGCTTTTCGATTTCCTTTTGAGTGACATTTTTCTTTGATGTTGCAGATAAACATTTACAGCCATCTTTAGCGTCAGTGATGAAGGCAGGATCAGGTAGAAAATTATTAGCTCGAACAGTCGAGATGAATGGTTTTTGTGGCTTCTTGGACTTAATTCTGTCAGACTGGCTGTATTGGTAAATTGTCTGTGTTAATGAGGCAATTCTTTGTTCAGCTTCCTTCTTATCTGCTTCGAGATTTCTTATTTTCCTTCGTAAATCTTAAATTATAAGAACAATTAAACAAATATTATTTGCTTTTACAAATAGATAACTTACCAGCATTCTCGACTTCTATGTTACGCTCCTTATTCAATAATTCGAGCTTAAGTCTATTTAATTCACTGAGTAATTTTGAATTGTCACATTTATAAACTTCATTTCCAAGCTCCCAAGCTTTTTTCTCTTCAAGTAATTTTGAAATTTGGTCTTTAGAGTCTTTTAAGGCTTCAGTTGTTATAATCAGGTCATCTAAGATAGCTGAGACAATTCCTATGGCCGAAATTGGAAGTGTTTGGTATTCGTATCCTAACAAATTAAGCTTCTGACGCAAATAATTAAACTTAACGTCTGAATCCATGTGCAATTAATTTTATTTTAATAACAGAAACACTTTAATCAACGTAAAATAATTAATAACATTGAGAATTTAACAGAAATCAATAAATGCGATTTTGTTTACATTTAATTTTCAACGACAAAAAATGTCTACAAAATATGCGATTCGCAAGCATTCCTTCATATCTTACGAATCGCATTTGTGTTCACTCAAATCGTTTTCAGTTAGCATAGAAAATTAAATAATGTTTAATAAAGAAGAATTAAGTAATGATAGGTTCCCTTCTGAAGCATCACACGTCATTGACTTGAAAGAAACAGTCAAAATATTAAATGAAACGATGTCACTTAAAAAGTAAATTAAAATTAAAGGAAAGCAATAGTTAACTAACGATTTTTTTTTTATCTACAGAAATTTTCCACATTTGAAGATAGCAACTCGTGATACTTTCAAAGAAGTTATAATTTCTGATATTTACAGAGAATCAGGTCATTCGATTCAACTTAAATATGAGAATTCTTCATGGACCGTTGTCGACCATCAACTTCCAATTCCAAACGCTTTTGAGGGAATTGCATCGTGTACCAATTTAATTGACAGTATCAGAAGATATATAATCTTCCTGGTACTAGAAAAAGGGAAAATATTTAGAGAACTACGTTAGCTGGTTCAGTCTATTATCGGAGAACCAAAAGTAATAACGATGAAGACAAATTGGCGACTTATCAAATACAGCAACAACATCTTCATCAGAATTGAGTTTACAAATCCTCTAAACATAGAAGAAGTGAAAGTAACTTTCCATGGACAAAGTGATGTTGTGAATGAGATGACAGAAACTTACAACTCAAGATGTGATGACTTTCAAGATTCGAATACTTTCATTTACGATAAATTATTAAATATTTTCGATATTCCTTTCTTCCCAGCAACTGAACAAGATGAAATTAATTGTTCAATTTGTTTATCATATCGTTGTGAAGAGAATCGAGTTCCTGTTGTTTGTTGTGATAACATGAAATGTGATTCTATGTATCATCAGTTGTCTTGAAAAGTATTCGAAAATTCAGAAACATGTGAAAGTTTTGAGTATTTATATCGGTGAATGTCCTTTTTGTAAAGAAACGTTATCGAATAGTTACGCACAATTCTTTCATAAATCTTCTGATGACAATTGAAAATAAAAAACAGAAATTATGAATAAGAAAAAAAATTTATTTAACAATTAAATTAAAAATCTGTGACATCTTCAATGCACCGATCCTTCCAAAACTGATGACGTTTGAACTTCTTCACTGGAACTTCTGCTTTGAAGAAAGAAGTCATCTTTTTGGAGCCTAGCACAACTTTTTCTTTTCCCGGTTGATCTTCTTCTTCAAACTCAACAGCAAAAGCTGATCCTTCCAAAGCATTCACTGCTGTACTCCAACTGAATCTGACAATTCGTGGAAAACCAAAGACGGGTTCATATTCTTGAAGAAATCTCTTTGTTACTGGATCACCAGGATATCCTGAACCAAAACCATCTTCAGGCACTTCAATTCCTTCACGAAATTTCCAAACTTTCAATGCATGATCTCGTGAGACTTTGGCACAAATTGAAGCAAGGGAAACGATTGGATAAGTCGAATCAGCTTTTTTGGCCACAGTGATTTTGATTTTGGGGAAAATAGCTTTAAGTTTCTCTTGATATTTATCTGGTGGGCCGACTGTGTCTACATAAATTTCAGCGACATTCACTTCAAGTTCAAGAGCTTTTTTAATCAAATCAATTGCCGATTCCATTGACACTTCATTTAAACTTCTTTTCGATCTTCTAAACATGCTTGTGCTGATATCATTTGGCGATATTATGTCAACCATCCATCCAACAGATTCAGTTGAAAATTCCTTTTGATTAGCATTAATAAAAATTTCTTCTCTTTGTTCTTCTGTCAGTTGTTTTGAGTCGGCACATCCTAATTCTTTGAGTAAAGATTGTTTAGAGATGGGACAAAATGCTATTCCATAAACCATCGGTCCAAGCACGGGTCCTCGTCCAGCTTCGTCAACACCTTCAACCAAACATAAAGTTATTGAAAAAATAAACAAATCATTAAAAAATTTTTACCTAAAATGCATTTTTCTGTTTTGCATATTTCCGGTATCGGTGAAATGTAAACATTTGACTTTGAGTTGTCCTTACTCTCAATAAATGATTTAAGAGAGTCGAGTGAATTAATATGGATTGAACTATTTTCATCACACATTTTAAAGATTTTTTATCTTATACCTATTTAATTATTTCGATATTTTACGCGCGAAATTGGAAACCACGANAGTGAGTGAGTGTGTGAGTGAGTGAGTGAGTGAGTGAGTGAGTGAGTGAGTGAGTGAGTGAGTGAGTGAGTGAGTGAGTGAGTGAGTTGATATTTTGCACGATGAAAGGTGATTCTTTCAATTCCGCTTCTTTCAAGACATAAATCAACTCTCTAGCTGCTACCGTTTAGAAGTTATTCAAGGTCAAAGTTGAAGTTTTTTTTTTACGGCTTTCTAAAGTTTTTCGCCTATATCTTTTTTTCTCTTTCATAAACTTGTTTTGATGTCTATAGAAGAATTGAAGCCACTGCCGAGACCTTTTTATCAATACCAATTTCATCTTTGTAGAAAATACCATTTAGCCGGAATCGCTAATTGAAAATCCGTAATTTTTGCGTATTTTTGTGCACCAGCGTTTAATGGAGGTCACTTAAATTATTTATTTAAGGCACTTACAATTGATAAAAAAATTTGATATTTTGCACGATGAAAGGTGATTAAATTCCGCTTCTTTCAAGACAAAATCAACTCTATAGCTGCTACCGTTTAGAAGTTATTCAAGGTCAAAGTTGAAGTTTTTTTTTTACGGCTTTCTGAAGTTTTTCGCCTATATCTTTTTTTCTCTTTCATCTCTGATTTGAGTATATATTGTAACAATTAATTTAAAAATCTGTGACATCTTCAATGCATCGATCCTTCCAAAACTGATGTCATTTGAATTTCTTCACTGGAACTTCCGCTTTGAAGAAAGAAGTCATCTTTTTGGAGCCTAGCCTAACTTTTTCTTTTCCCGGTTGATCTTCTTCTTCAAATTCAACAGCAAAAGCTGATCCTTCCAAAGCATTCACTGCGGTACTCGCACTGAATCTGACAATTCGTGGAAAACCAAAGACGGGTTCATATTCCTGAAGAAATCTCTTTGTTACTGGATCACCAGGATATCCTGAACCAAAACCATCTTCAGGCACTTCAATTCCCTCACGAAATTTCCAAACTTTCAATGCATGATNAATAGTTACGCACAATTCTTTCATAAATCTTCTGATGACAATTGAAAATAAAAAACAGAAATTATGAATAAGAAAAAAAATTTATTTAACAATTAAATTAAAAATCTGTGACATCTTCAATGCACCGATCCTTCCAAAACTGATGACGTTTGAACTTCTTCACTGGAACTTCTGCTTTGAAGAAAGAAGTCATCTTTTTGGAGCCTAGCACAACTTTTTCTTTTCCCGGTTGATCTTCTTCTTCAAACTCAACAGCAAAAGCTGATCCTTCCAAAGCATTCACTGCTGTACTCCAACTGAATCTGACAATTCGTGGAAAACCAAAGACGGGTTCATATTCCTGAAGAAATCTCTTTGTTACTGGATCACCAGGATATCCTGAACCAACACCATCTTCAGGCACTTCAATTCCCTCACGAAATTTCCAAACTTTCAATGCATGATCTCGTGAGACTTTGGCACAAATTGAAGCAAGGGAAACGATTGGATAAGTCGAATCAGCTTTTTTGGTTACAGTGATTTTGATTTTGGGGAAAATGGCTTTAAGTTTCTCTTGATATTTATCTGGTGGGCCAACTGTATCTACATAAATTTCAACGACATTCACTTCAAATTCAAGAGCTCTTTTAATCAAATCAATTGCCGATTCCATTGACACTTCATTTAAACTTCTTTTCGATCTTCTAAACATGCTTGTGCTGATATCATTTGGCGATATTATGTCAACCATCCATCCAACAGATTCAGTTGAGAATTCCTTTTGATTAGCATTAATAAAAATTTCATCTCTTTGTTCTTCTGTCAGTTGTTTTGGGTCGGCACATCCTAATTCTTTAAGTAAAGAATGTTTAGAGATGGGACCTTCGTTCAAAAATAAAGTTTTTTAAAAAGTAAACAAATCTTTAAACAATAAGCAAATTTTACATCATTCAATTAATGGGCGAACGTGGCAGTGGAACACGAAAAGTTCTTCAATCAGTTGCTGACAGTCTTGGAATTCATTTACATTTTGCAGAATGTTGTGATATTGTCACGTCAATTCCAACACAAACTGAACAGAAAATTCTTTACACTTTGCATCGTGCGACAAATTGTCAACCGGTGATTCTTTGTTTCAATGATTTTGAGTTTTTGGGGAAAAATAATGAAGGACATGAAGATGTTCGTGTCATTAACTTCTTCAGAGTTGAATTGGAGAAATTGTTCACGAAACATAACTTTGACAATCCTATCATCATTGTTGCGTTAGTCACCAGCAATCAACCTTTGAAGTCGAAGAAAATTAGCGGACTCTTCTTAGAAACGATCGCAATTCATCCAATGGAGAAAGAAGAACGTTTTCGATCACTTCTTTGGTATCATCAGCGTGAGTATTTCGATCGTTTATGTTATGCGATAAAGATTGGAAAGATTGAAAACTACATCAACATTAACATCTTCAAATATGTTGATCAGAAAGATTTGCAAATATTGCGTAGCATTGCTGAACAAACGCAAGGTTTTATTCTTGGTGATTTACGTGTTTTATATCAAAAATCAATCGACGACTTCTCTGATGATCCAAGAAACTTCCAGTTAAACGAAGATACATTTAAGAAGCAACTTGCTGAAATAAAGAAATGCTTTAGTGATAGTATTGGAACGCCTGAGATCCCTCGAGTCAAATGGGACGATATTGGAGGCTTAGCAAATTTAAAAACCGAAATTCAGAACAGCATTGGATTGCCACTTCGCTATTCTCATTTGATTATGAGAAAGAATTTAAAGCGATCAGGAATTCTGCTTTTTGGACCGCCAGGAACTGGAAAGACGCTCATCGCTAAAGCAGTTGCAACTGAATGTAATTTAAGTTTCTTGTCAGTGCAAGGCCCTGAATTACTCAACATGTATGTTGGTCAATCAGAACAGAATGTGAGAGAAGTGTTTGCAAAAGCAAGAGCGTCTGCACCTTGTGTCGTGTTTCTTGATGAACTCGACTCATTAGCTCCAAATCGTGGTGTTGCTGGCGATTCTGGTGGAGTTATGGATCGTNAATCGAGTTCCTGTTGTTTGTTGTGATAATATGAAATGTGACTCTATGTATCATATCAGTTGTCTTGAAAAGTATTTAAAAATTCAGAAACATGTGAAAGTTTTGAGTATTTATATCGGTGAATGTCCTTTTTGTAAAGAAACGTTATCGAATAGTTACGCACAATTCTTTCATAAATCTTCTGATGACAATTGAAAATAAAAAACAGAAATTATGAATAAGAAAAAAAATTTATTTAACAATTAAATTAAAAATCTGTGACATCTTCAATGCACCGATCCTTCCAAAACTGATGACGTTTGAACTTCTTCACTGGAACTTCTGCTTTGAAGAAAGAAGTCATCTTTTTGGAGCCTAGCACAACTTTTTCTTTTCCCGGTTGATCTTCTTCTTCAAACTCAACAGCAAAAGCTGATCCTTCCAAAGCATTCACTGCTGTACTCCAACTGAATCTGACAATTCGTGGAAAACCAAAGACGGGTTCATATTCTTGAAGAAATCTCTTTGTTACTGGATCACCAGGATATCCTGAACCAAAACCATCTTCAGGCACTTCAATTCCTTCACGAAATTTCCAAACTTTCAATGCATGATCTCGTGAGACTTTGGCACAAATTGAAGCAAGGGAAACGATTGGATAAGTCGAATCAGCTTTTTTGGCCACAGTGATTTTGATTTTGGGGAAAATAGCTTTAAGTTTCTCTTGATATTTATCTGGTGGGCCGACTGTGTCTACATAAATTTCAGCGACATTCACTTCAAGTTCAAGAGCTTTTTTAATCAAATCAATTGCCGATTCCATTGACACTTCATTTAAACTTCTTTTCGATCTTCTAAACATGCTTGTGCTGATATCATTTGGCGATATTATGTCAACCATCCATCCAACAGATTCAGTTGAAAATTCCTTTTGATTAGCATTAATAAAAATTTCTTCTCTTTGTTCTTCTGTCAGTTGTTTTGAGTCGGCACATCCTAATTCTTTGAGTAAAGATTGTTTAGAGATGGGACAAAATGCTATTCCATAAACCATCGGTCCAAGCACGGGTCCTCGTCCAGCTTCGTCAACACCTTCAACCAAACATAAAGTTATTGAAAAAATAAACAAATCATTAAAAAAATTTTACCTAAAATGCATTTTTCTGTTTTGCATATTTCCGGTATCGGTGAAATGTAAACATTTGACTTTGAGTTGTCCTTACTCTCAATAAATGATTTAAGAGAGTCGAGTGAATTAATATGGATTGAACTATTTTCATCACACATTTTAGAGATTTTTTATCTTATATTTAATTATTTCGATATTTTACGCGCGAAATTGGAAACCACGATTGAAGCGAATCGCAAATAGAAAAGTCTCCAAATTTATGTCTACAATTTCTCTCCATTCGATCCGAATATTTATTTTATTTAAAAACATTATTATCTTGTTTAAAATTTATTTTTAAACATGGCTGATTTAGATAAATGGATTGAAATCGCTAAAGAGTGCAAATATTTACCCGAAAATGACTTGAAGGAACTTTGCGACATTGTTTGTGATCTTTTGGTAAGTAAAATTTCGCTTTAAATTCTTTTTCATAACAATGACTAATTTGGTTTCATTTTGCAGGTTGAAGAAAGTAATGTTCATCCTATTCCATTACCAGTTACAGTTTGTGGTGATATTCATGGACAGTTCTATGATCTTGAAGAGTTATTCCGATGTGGTGGTCAAGTTCCAGACACAAATTACATCTTCATGGGAGATTTTGTAGATCGTGGATATTATTCACTTGAGACACTTACGAGATTACTTACACTCAAAGCTCGATATCCTGATAAGATCACTTTGCTTCGTGGTAATCATGAATCACGACAAATCACAAAGGTTTATGGATTTTATGATGAATGTTTAACCAAATATGGCAATATTAATGCATGGAAATATTGCTGTCGTGTGTTTGATCTCCTTACAATTGCTGCAATAATTGATGAATCAATTCTGTGTGTGCATGGTGGATTAAGTCCAGAAATTAAAACTTTAGATCAAATTCGAACAATCGATCGACGAATCGAAATTCCACACAAAGGAGCATTTTGTGACTTAGTTTGGTCTGATCCTGAAGATATGGATACGTGGGCTGAAAGTCCACGGGGTGCTGGATGGTTGTTTGGATCTCTTGTAACTCAAGATTTTATGGAGCGCAACAAGTTGGAACTTATTTGTCGTGCTCATCAATTGGTGCATGAAGGTATTAAGTACATGTTTAATGAGACGCTAGTAACAGTTTGGTCAGCTCCAAACTATTGTTATCGATGCGGAAATGTTGCTTCGATTCTTTCATTTGACTCAAACAAACAGCGAACTACAAAAATATTCAATGCCGTTCCAGATAGTCAACGTGTTGTACCACCTCAAAGAATCACTCCATATTTTTTGTAGTGACTTATTTATAATTTTAAACATTTCTTTATTGCTATTTACTGATATAATGTACTGAGAAAAAAATAAACAATTGACATAAATAAAATGAAAATCCAACTGAATTTTAAGATTTGAATTTTGCGATTCGCAATGATTGTTTACATTTTATTAAAATTTTAGGCATGAAATTAAGAACATAAATTTATAATATTATTTTAAAGGTTCTCAATACTTAACACTCTTATAAAAGGTGATAAATCTGTTTTCAAAGTCGTCTGTTATCATTTATATACAAATGTAATCTGAATTAATGTTGTTGAAAATTTGAATTAAAATGTTTTCTTTCATATTTTCAGAATACTTTTTTGACGATTTATAAATAGCCAAGAAAATGACACAACAAAGTGCATATTTGAAAACACTGCTTTATGTGTGCAAATTGCGTTACCCAAGGTTTCCATCACATTACTTTCCTGTGTATTTAATTGCAAAGTTTGTGCAGGAATTTCAATTTAGATTTCACATTCGACAATTGAACTTCCAACTCAGATCGATTCCAAATCGATACTTTGACTTTTTGTGTCGTAATCATGAGATTCAGTCTGATCATACTATTTTCATCAATCAAAAAGTATTCGACTACTACATTTATCAAAAGGATGTCAATTTTCTTAATCTTACTGTGAGTGATGCCACCAAAAAATCTAAAAAACTTTCTGCTGCTGAAAAGGTTGTGAAGAAGATTTTAGATTCACCAGAAAATTCAAGTAAAAGTAATAAAGTCCTGGCAGTCTATCAAGTTTTTCCACTCGATGGAATTCCAATCAATAAAATTTTTATAAAAGAAAATTCATTTTGGAATTTCATGGACAGGTATAAGTTGAGTTCTGATCATGAACAAGTTTACGTCAACATGTCGATGTTGGCAGCAACGCAGAAATTGCCAACGATCTCAACAAAAGCCAACATTTTTCTCGTTAATTCGCCTTACGATGTTTCAAGCACATTCGTTGACGATGTTCTGAGTGAATATTTCAAGAAACCACGATTGCTTTATCGAAACCACACATATCGTTTAGACTTGACAGAAGATGAACTCGGAAATTTTATATTTTGCGAGAATTTTGAATTAATTACAAAACTTAAGAGAATTTACTTCAAATGTGTTCATCTTGAATCGAGAGGAAGTTCATTTGATCTCGCTGGGATTGTCGTTCGAAATCTAACAAGTTTACATCAGATGACGACAATTAACTACCAAGTACCAAAAGTAACATTTGGAGATCATTTCATCACAAATTATCCATCAGGATTGAACAACGTTTATGAAAGTTTGAAGTCTTCACTTATGCCTTTTGTGGCATCATCAGAAGCATCAAAATCGATGCTTAAAGCACGAAAAATTTTCCCCATCATTCAATTAATGGGTGAACGTGGCAGTGGGAAACGAAAAGTTCTTCAATCAGTTGCTGACAGTCTTGGAATTCATTTACACTTTGCAGAATGTTGTGATATTGTCACGTCAATTCCAACACAAACTGAACAGAAAATTCTTTACACTTTGCATCGTGCGACAAATTGTCAACCGGTCATTCTTTGTTTCAATGATTTTGAGTTTTTCGGGAAAAATAATGAAGGACATGAAGATGATCGTGTCATTAACTTCTTCAGAGTTGAATTGGAGAAGTTATTCACGAAACATAACTTTGACAATCCCATCATCATTGTTGCGTTAGTGAACAGCAATCAGCCTTTGAAGTCGAAGAAAATTAGCGGACTTTTCTTAGAAACGATCGCAATTCATCCAATGGAGAAAGAAGAACGTTTTCGATCACTTCTTTGGTATCATCAGCGTGAGTATTTCGATCGTTTATGTTATGCGATAAAGATTGGAAAGATTGAAAACTACATCAACATTAACATCTTCAAATATGTTGATCAGAAAGATTTGCAAATATTGCGTAGCATTGCTGAACAAACGCAAGGTTTTATTCTTGGTGATTTACGTGTTTTATATCAAAAATCAATCGACGACTTCTCTGATGATCCAAGAAACTTCCAGTTAAACGAAGATACATTTAAGAAGCAACTTGCTGAAATAAAGAAATGCTTTAGTGATAGTATTGGAACGCCTGAGATTCCTCGAGTCAAATGGGATGATATTGGAGGCTTAGCAAATTTAAAAACCGAAATTCAGAACAGCATTGGATTGCCACTTCGCTATTCTCATTTGATTATGAGAAAGAATTTAAAGCGATCAGGAATTCTGCTTTTTGGACCGCCAGGAACTGGAAAGACGCTCATCGCTAAAGCAGTTGCAACTGAATGTAATTTAAGTTTCTTGTCAGTGCAAGGTCCTGAATTACTCAACATGTATGTTGGTCAATCAGAACAGAATGTGAGAGAAGTGTTTGCAAAAGCAAGAGCATCTGCACCTTGTGTCGTGTTTCTTGATGAACTCGACTCATTAGCTCCAAATCGTGGTGTTGCTGGCGATTCTGGTGGAGTTATGGATCGTGTCGTGTCCCAATTGCTATCAGAAATGGACGGAGTTGATGCTGATCCAAAGAAACCAGTTTTCATTCTTGCTGCAACAAATCGACCTGACTTAATTGACAAACAACTTCTTCGACCGGGGAGATTCGATAAAATGCTTTATGTTGGTCCATGCATTACAATCGATGACAAAGAACTTGTCGTCAAAGCATTAACGAAAAAGTTTCAACTAAAAAAAGATTTAACAACAAAGAAAATCGCTGAACTTATTCAACCTGATGTAACTGGTGCTGATCTTTATTCAATTTGTTCAAATGCTTGGTTGAGTGCTGTAAGAAAGCAAGTTAAGAAATATGAAGATGAAAAATGCAACGACGACGACATGATTGCTGATAAGATTCATGTTGGATTGGAAGATTTTAAGAAATCTTTAACACAATTTGTTTCATCGTTGAATCAAGTTGACATGGAATATTTTCACAAACTTCAAAGTAGCTTTGGTTGAACTTAAGAATTTTATTGTTATTTGAATTGTGTGGGTGGATTGACTGTTTGTGTGTATGAAAAAGAAATAAAATTTTATTTATTTGAACTTCAAACTTTTCTTATGAATTAGAAATTACAAGAAATCATCAGAGATTAGAGGTCTCAATGAGCTTTACTCTAATCTCATCATAAATTGCAAATTTCAATTCAAAAGAAAGCTTTTAATTGATGGCTTTGGTGATGATTGGAACGAGAGATTCACTGGTTGGAAACTTTTCTTTTCTTGGTGGTCCACGGTTAAGACCGCTCCAAATTTCTATTTTCTTATCTGATCCAGCTTTTATGATATGAATTTCGAATGAACCTAAAGAGATGAAAACATGTTATGTTAATTTGAAATTTTAATAATGTAAATCGTTAACATTTTTACCTCTTTTTGGTTTGCCTTCTGAATTCAGTTCCAACTCAAAGTTATGATCAGGTATTAAAACAGTCAACTCAGCAAAAATCTCATTAGCTCTGCGTTTAAACATTGATCATGATGTACAATGATCAATGCAGATACGATGAGATGTTTTAGTTTCTGTTTTTGAGTTTTTTGGTGAAGTTTTTGGCTTTTTTTCAGACTGTGAAGCGAAACATTAGATGATTTGTAATAAATTATATGTAATTTGTACTTACAGATCCTTCTCCTGAATTCTGAGCCTCAACTACAGCTCTTTTACCTCGCTTAGCAGGCATTTTTGACAACAAAAGTTTTGAAGTTTTTTTTGCGTTTACTTACGAGTAAAATTTAAGGCGCGAAATTCAGGGGTTTGTTCAGAAATATTGACTGCTGATAAAACAAACTTTTTTGAACAGGACTTAAAATAAAATATAGACTTCTGAACTATTGCGATTCGCATTCGATACAAAAACAAAAAATCGTGGTTCAAGCTAATTTCAATAAAAAAATAATAACATTTCAAATTATTAAGTAATTAAAAAAATAAGAGATGGGAAAATCAAAGAAAGGAAAGAAAGATGTTGATGTCAACGAAGCTAGGTAAATAATCAATAACTTTCCTTTACATTTTATAGAAAAATCGAAAAAATGTGTCGTGGATTAAAAATTTTTATGAAATTCCTTCTTCTTCGTTCTACTTTCTCTTGTTATGATATTTAAATTTTATATTTTAGTGATGGTGAAATTGAACAGCAACCACCTAAGGATTTGTCTGAAGAAGAGGAACAAGAGACATCTAAGAAAGCTGGAAAGAAATCGAAGAAAAACAAAACCAAAACAAAGGTTGAAGAATCTGAAAGTGAAACAGATGAAACTCAATTAAAGTCAACAGTGTTGAAACCTAAAAAGGAATCGAAAAAAAAATCAAAGGCAGAAGATTCTGATGATGGGGAATTGCTTCCATCTCAGCCAATTTCGGCTTTTGCGTTACTCCAAGGCGATGACTCTGATGATGATGTTGGCGTGGCAGTTAAAGACGATATCGAAGATGAACCAGCTAAGAAACCTTCAAAACAAAAGAAAAAATCTAAGAAAAAGGATCATGATGACGATGACGACGCACCAACAGCAACTAGTGGGAAAAAAGAAAAGAAAAAGAAGAAGAAACGTGGCGATTCTGACGAAGACGATTTAGATAAAATGTTAGCTGAATTACAATTGGAGTATGAAGGAGTTAAAAAGCCAGAAGAAGTGAAAAAAGATAATAAGATAAAAGAAACAGAACAGACTATTGTTACTAATGAAAAAGCTGAAGTTGAGCAGGAAAAAACAACATCGAAGAAAAAGGATAAAAAGAAAAAGAAAACTGTTGCCGATGAAAAAGATGAAAGTAAATTACCGGAAACAACAGAAACAACTGCAATACCAGAAGTGACTGAATCAACTCCACCAGCTACAGAGGAAACAGGTGCTGGAGCTGGACCTAAGAAAAAGAAAGGTCCTGGAAAAGCTATGGTAGCAGCAATGCAAGAAGCTCTCAAGAAAAAGAAGGAGGAAGAAGAACGTCTTGAAAGAGAAGAGGAAGAGCGCATAAGATTACTGGAAGAAGCTGAAAAGATGCGTGAAGAAGCTAAACGCTTGGAAACGGAGAAGAAGGAAAGAAAGAAACAAAAGGAAAAAGAGAAAAAAGAAAGACTTAAGGCTGAAGGAAAATTGTTGACTGCAAAACAAAAGGCTGACAAAGCACGAGCTGAGGCTATGATTGAAAGTCTCAAAGCTCAAGGTGCTGCTGTTCCTGGTGCAGGAGAAAGGAGAGTTCGTCCTGGCACAAGAGTTCGTCCATCAAAACAAAAGAAGGAAGAAGGTTCATCATCCAAGGAAGTAAAACCAGAACAGGAAGAAGAAGTGAAAGTTGTTGAAGAACCAGCAGTTGAAAAAGAAGTCATTGTTGAAGAACCTCCGAAAGAAGAAGTGAAACCTGAACCAGTCGAAGAAATAAAAGATGCTTGGGATGTGAGTTCAGATGAAGAAGGAGATGAAGATGAAACACCACCAGATTCTGAAGTTAGAGTTCCTGAACCTGTTGCTAAAAATCAAGAGAAACAAGTTCGAACAAAGAAACAAGAATCTGTTGAAGAAGAAAGTGAAAGTGACGAAAGTGAATCTTCCGATGAATCTTCAGGTGAAAGTGATGACGAATCATCGTCAGAAGAATCTGATCATCGAACAGACGCTGAAAAAATTCGTGAACGTGCTGAGGAACGAATAAGAAAACGAGAAGCTGAAGCAGAGACAAAGCGAACGCTTGATCAACTTCGTGCTGCTGTTGTTTGTGTTCTTGGTCATGTCGACACAGGAAAGACGAAAATTCTTGATAAACTTCGACGAACAAATGTTCAAGACGGAGAAGCTGGTGGAATTACACAACAAATTGGTGCCACTAATGTTCCAATCGAAGCTATCAAAGAGAACACAAGGCATTTAAGAAACATAAATGACGTTGTTTTCAAACTTCCAGGACTTCTAATCATTGACACACCCGGTCACGAATCCTTCAGTAATCTTCGTTCACGCGGTTCTTCTCTTTGTGACATCGCAATTCTTGTTGTCGATATTATGCATGGTTTAGAACCACAAACGATTGAGTCACTTAATTTATTGAAGACAAGAAAAACTCCATTTGTTGTTGCGCTCAATAAAATTGATCGATTATATGATTGGAACACAATGCCTCGTAAAGATATTCGTGACATTATCAAAGCTCAAGCAATGAACACACAACAAGAATTCGATAAACGTGTAAAGGAAGTAATTGTACAGTTTGCTGAACAAGGAATGAATGCAGCTTTGTTTTACGACAATCCAGATCCTAGAAGTTACATCAGCATGGTGCCAACATCAGCTATATCCGGAGAAGGAATGGGAAATCTTCTCATGCTTATCGTTCAATTCTCGCAAAATCAACTCGCCAAACGTTTGATGTTTTCTGAAACATTGCAAGCAACAGTTTTAGAAGTTAAAGCTATTCCTGGTTTAGGAACAACAATTGATACAATCTTAATAAATGGAAAAATGAGGGAAGGTGACACAATGATTTTAGCTGGAACTGAAGGTCCAATAGTGACTCAAATTAAAGCGTTGCTTATGCCACAACCTATGAAAGAGCTTAGAGTAAAAAATGCATACATTGAACATAAAGAAGTTATTGCTGCACAAGGTGTGAAAATTGCTGCTAAAGAACTTGAAAAGGCAATTGCTGGAATTAATATGCAAATAGCACAAAAGGCAGATGAAATTGAAATTTACAAGTGAGAAATTTAACACTTTTTTCTGATTATTTAATCATTTGTTACTTAATTAGGGACATTGTTGCACGAGACTTAAAATCCGTTTTACGAAGCATCAAACTTAGCGACCAAGGAGTCTTCGTTCAAGCATCAACACTCGGCTCTCTGGAAGCATTGTTAGAATTCTTAAAGACATCAAAAATTCCGGTGAGTTTTTTTAACGATCTTTTTTTATTTAAATTTGAAATGAGACATAAAATTCCGTTAAATATTTGTGTGTTGTTATCATTGATGGAAACAAAGTTTCGGATTGAAAAGAAAAAGTTTTCTTAATTGTATAAACATTAATTTTTTATCAATGACGCTTGTTGATTGCTAATATTTAGCCTTATATTTCTCAAGAGAAGCGTACTTTTTCCTCGAATTGCTGCCAATTGCGTATTTAAAAGAAGGTGTGTCTGGTTTCCGTCTCGTCACAGGTTTGATGATGTTTATTTTATTATTTTTCTGCACGAATCAGAATTAGCACGGTTTTGCGTCAGTGCACAGTCAAGGTTGAATGTTTGGAAAGATGTTTAGGAACTTCATGCTGGTTTAAATGCCATTTTCTTCTCGATAATTTTTCGATTGCCAATAACTCATCTAAAATTTTAAACAAGCGCCTCAATCACTGTAGTGGAAAAATATTTTCTCGACAGCTCCGTCTCATGACAGAAATCTTCATGTGTCGCATGCTAATTGAAATTGAATCTCATCCTGTCAATCACAATTCGCGAATGAATGAACGACAAAAAAAATGATTTTATTTTTTTCTTTATTGTCATTTAGATTGTTCAGTTGTCTGTGCAACATTGTTGCTCTTTTATTTGCTTTCAGTCATAAATTAAATGTCAGCACAGTGCACGTTTCACGTTCATATAAAACGAGATGAAAATATTTAATCTCATAATCCATAAACGAAGGAAAAAAAGCAGAAATATTTAATAAACAACTCTCGTCAAGAACTGTCGGCAGTTCTCAATTGTGGCTCAATCCACTGTTAAAAATTTTAAGTAATTAGAATGTCAACAAAATCATTTAACACCGTAGTATGACGACAGAAATTAAGCACGAACATTTACTTTGCAGAAAATAATTATTAAGTTAATGAATGAATAAGAGGTGGGGAGAAAATTAAAAATGATTAAAAACTTTCTGCCCAGGTACAAGGTGTGTGTGAGTGCGGAAATGAAAGTTTTGTTGGCAGCTAATCAATAGCGATAACCAATTTAATTATTTGATTTGAATTCATTTTATAAATGCTTAAATTGATAAGTGTTGTCAACATGGTCAAGTACAGATAAGCCATTGCGTTTCTATAGAAAAAAGATTAAAAAAAGGGTGTGAGGTAGACAAACAACAGGAAAGAGAGATAAACGAGACGATTTATAAATAGGAAAGCAATTTTTTGGACTTTGAGATCGATGCGGTCGGTTGCTTTAAGTCTTCTCTCCTCAATCCACCCACGCGAACCTTGAAAAACAGAAATTCTTTCTCTCAAATTTTTCTTCATAATTCTGAGGAAATTTCCTCTCGAAAAACCAATAAGCGTGGGTGACGCAAAACGAGGAATCATTTGTCTCTCGTAGATGATTTTTGTGCTTCCCAATTCCCATCCATACGTCTTCTCATCATTTCGTTTCATTTTATTTTCTTTTTTGTTTTTATGAATGAAAAGAATTTTTTTTTCTATACAGTTTCACGTTCTGAATTGACTTTGCTGTTTCGAATATCTATTTACGCGTGAGATGTTTTGAAGATGATCGACTTAAAAATAGCAAAACGCGAAGAGCAAGCACCGCATTTTGTTTGATGTGCTTCTCATGAATGATCCCATCACTTGATTGCTTGTGAATGGAGTCAATTTGTTCCACGCGATGATGCTTCAACCCACCCGCTCGTCGCTTTTACTTGTTAGCTCAAATATTCACTGTTTTAATTATGTTAATTGATTATCGAAAAATTGAAGAAGTCTTCTATCGTCCTTTGACAGTAATAATTTTCGGTAATTTGCGGTCTCTTAACATGATTATTTAGAGGAAATTAAAGGCGAGGCAGGGAACGGGCCAGGCAGGCCAACGTGGGCGAATTTGTTAATTGAGAATCCTTAGGAAATTGTGCTTAATTCCCTCTACACCTACGCTTCAGACTGGAAATTCATTCGGCTTAGTGTGTTTATGAATGAAATGCTTTTTTTAGATTTGTTATCGTTTACTGTACGACTTCTTTTTCTTTTTCCATTCCAATTTTTTTCACTCCATTCACACGACTTCGAATGTGTCAGGTGGGATGATTTTGTCGATTTGAATTTTAAATTGCTTTCTGTCACTTGTCGTCATGTTTCGCAATAGAAACGAACCATTTAAAGTCGCTACAATATCGCACAAACACAATATTTGCTAGTTAGTTAGTTACGAGGTTTTATTTTTATTTTATTGAGAGAATGTCAAACGTGTGAGTTGTAAACTTGATGACCATAATGAGAATTGCTGTCGATGTTGTTGTAAGATGAAACTTCAGTGGCAATAAATTTATCGATTTTTTAAATCTCTCATTTACCAAGCCTCACCAAATCTCATCTTAAATGTCTTCAGAACATCTTAAACTTCTTTAAGAAACACGTTGGTGTCGATTTTATTTTTTTGAGAAGATTTATTTGTATCATTTTCCGGTTATTAATTTTTATACATTCATTTTTCTTCAAAGGGCTTTGGAGTCGTTAACGATATTTGATTGAAAAGTTTCTTCATGGGAAGCGCCCACAATTTCAATATCATTGAAGGTGGTCTCATAAGCAACTCACATTGTGGTGACAAGAAATTGTGACCAACCTAAATAAATTAACCAATCGATTTCCATTGATAAACATCACGGGAAATTATAAAAAAAAAGTTAAAACTCCTAACGAGTGATGATTATGAGCGGTTTAGGTTTAGTCAAGGTGGGTGTCGGGCTAATCAATTGTTTCGTGTGTGAGCCGATAAATAATCGAATGACGTTCACGTTTTGGTTGTTTTTGTATTTAATGGCGAGCAAGCAATCAATCGAGTAAATAACGACAAAATGTTGAATTGAATTCAATTCCAAAAACAGAATTCGAATTGTTCATATTTATATTTAATTTGAATAACGCTTTGATTGATTTTTGTTGCAACGAATGATTAGAAAGAATGAAAAATAATTATAATGCAACATCCGCTGCTCTCAATAACAAAGTACAATCATTCTCGTCGAATCATGAAGATTGTAAGAAGAAGTGGTCAAAAGACGTTTGATTGATGAGCGTCAATTCGCTTGAGAGAATAAAATAAATATTATGATGATCCATCATGGAAATTATCAACACGTATTTTAAATGTTCACCCACATAAATTTAAGAAGAACAAAAATTTTGTTTCAAATCGATAATTGGCACCGCTCGATTCGATTTTTAAATATGTAAGAAGAAAATAAGAAGTTTAGTGCGTTGGTCGATTGAATTTAGATGTCGACCACTTGACGTTGGCTGGTAACAACCATTAGTTGTTTCAGCTTTCATCAATTGTCGAGTAAAGTGACTCAGCCATTTGATGGTGACGATAGTGATTTCCATCTTTCTTAATTGAACATAACATAAACCCTAGAATGAGAGTTGAAAAAACTCAACGAGAGTTTCTATCGCAGCTGCCCCAAACACCGGTGATTTATTCAACTTCCTGTATATTTTCGAAAAATTCAAATTGCGGAGAATAATTGGATGGAGATTTCACTCGTAAGACTCGTAAAACTTTTCTCGCTGAAGATATTTCATTCGGAATAATGTTTAAGATGCTGACGAAGATAAGAAATTACGAGCTTCCTTTTATTATACTCGAGCAATTAGAATTGTAAAAAAAAATGAAAACTTTTTACCTTCATTTCTTTTATTTTTGGTGCTGCTTGGAAATGAAATCGGTTTTGTCTTTCATGTCGCTAACTTATTTAGCTTCTTCTTTTTGAGGAATGGAATTTGACGAGCGGAAACGCCTCTACGTCGAAGCAACCACTTTGTGGTCGTAGCTATCTTGAATTATAGTTTTATTGACTCGAAAACGACGAAGAAAGAAGAAAAAAAGCTCGTTTGCGTCGCACAGTTTCATTCAAGAAAGTTGAACGTGGTTCTTTTTTTTATGAATGGAAACGACGAGAAAGAAACGGGAACATTGCTGGAGTAATTACGGTGATTTGCATGATGGAAAACAAATGAGTGATAAACATGATGATTGTGAATAAACAGCAAAGACCTTGAATGGGGTCAACGCGATTATTTGTTACGACGAGAAATCGCAAAACGATTTAAGTAAGCTACCAGTTGGTACACTTTACGAAATGAATTGTGACTTGTGAGTGGTGGCAATACCCACACATTGTCCAAGCTCTCGTTTTCGTCAAACGACTTACCATATTCAATTCTATCATAGTTCCACATGGAGATTAAATTTGTGACCAGACATGTTTTTATTTTTTTTGGAAATTGATTGAAATGACGTTCCCCGTGGTTGTCCAATCAATTTTTTTTTGTTATTTCTCTTAAAATGAAACTTTGTTTTGTTATCTTCACAAATTTCGTCAGAGTCAAATGAACGCAAAAGATTGATTAAGATTGCTGGTGTAAATTGATGACTACTGTCAAGCGTCAGAGAGAGATTGAGTGTTAATTTTCAACACGGATTTTCCATCACATAAGCATTTGAATCTGCTCCAAGTGATCAGTGGCATAAATTAATTACATTTTCATAAAAAAAAATAAACTTTACATCAAAGTAATTTTGTTTTATTCGCCTCCTTCCATTCACATTGAATGAATGCGTAGGCAAACTTCATTTCTCGCCATTTATCTTGTCGTATGTTAACCGATAAAGAATATTACATTTGTAATAAGTTTCGCAGATGATCAAAACATTTAGCTTGTCACTTGTGAACAGTTGTCTTATGGCCAGAAACATTAAGTACCTAAATAAATGAATGAAAATAGAAAGAAGAGGAAAAAACAATTTATGAACTTCGGGCCGTCGTCACGATTGATTTAATTTTATTTGACTTGAACAATTATTAATATAGACTTGCACCATCTGCGGTAGAAATTGTGTCACTATTTGTAATAATCTCGGTGACTAAGAAGCTTGGAATTTCAAAAAATATTTAAAAATCATGTTTAGTGTGATTAAACTTCGAGTATTTATGATTCCGATAACTTTGTTATGTTGCCGTAAGCTTCTATGTCTTTGCTTTCATTATTATTGACAGGAACAACATGTCTGTCATAGGCTTAAAAACACAGCCAGTTACATTAAAAAAATTGTTTTTTATTTCCAAGTTTCGGTTGCCAAAAAACTTAAAGAAATATCAGTGAGACAAACTGAGACAAGTTTAATCATATCTGAAGGTCAAATTTAAAGACAACGCGAAATATTTTGTTGCTACTTGTTCGCTTTTAAACAAACAACCAACAAACATAAAAATAAAATGTTTTAGGTTTAGAGATATGCAATAAAAATCCATTTCAATATGTAAAACAACGCATGGTTTTGTCTCGAATTTTTGTCGAAGAAAAGACATTTTTTCACTTTTAAAAAATAGTTTTACTCTATAGATTCATTCACATACACGACTCGTGACCACAAAAATTCTTATGAATGGAAAAAAATAAATGGAATTTTAATTGCCACAACAAACATCAACTGCTGTCCACGAATCGTAGTGATGTGCATGTGTGTGGCATCTGACAATGAAATTCTTTCCTCCAATTAGTGGCTCAAGATGAAATAAAGTTTAGAAAAATGTGTCGGACACGATCATGGCAGCAACGATGCCTAAATGTCTAGTAATCGAATCACATGATGAAGTGGAATTTGTATGCGAAAATATATTCAATCAATCATCGTTTCTTCTTTTTTTCGCAATGTTTAATGAGCTCTAATCACATTGTTGAGTTACTTCTCACCTTCATCAGTTTTGTACATAAAACAAAAAATATTCCTTTACGCCCACGATAAGCTACGTTCAAAAGACATCGAAGATGGATGTGATGGCAGTTGGATATTCATAAATATTTGTTTACTTAATAAATGTGAATGGACAATCACACGATCGTGATAATGAGACTAAACCATTTTGAATCAATTAGATGTTTGTGTTCATCTCCTCTTCTCTCCCCACTACAACTTTTTTTTTTGCTTCTTGGATGATCGAAGGTGTGAAATTTTTGTACATTTTCATGCTTAAACTTTTAACGGATGAATTCGTGTATTGACCAGATGTTGTTGTTCAAGAAAAATGTGTAGCTTATTTGTTGATATTTCTTACTTAAAGCTCTACAATGTAAGTGAGTGAGTGAGAAGAGCGAAAGAATCATTCATTCAGCAAACTCGTGTAAATAGGCTTCTCAAACAAATGGAAGCTCATATGAATGTAAAAGAGAAATATTTGCATTTTAAAGAAGTCTTTTGACACTCGACGACGACGACGACGAAGCTTACGAGTCATCTTTTAAGTGAAATGCGACTCTAATCTACCGCAAAATTGACGGGAAGTTGTCGCAATTTTAAGTTATTGTCACGTAGCTTTAAATGGATCACAAAATAATCTTTCCGATTACTTCAATAGCATTCCATTCCAATTACGATCATAATGTCTCGCCAATAATCGATGATTGTTATTCCCACAGTTGGAAATGTCGAAATGAATTGTGAACCGGATGAGTATTCCATAGACAGAACAGCAGCTTTCCGCTTCTAATTTCCGAAAAGAATTCCGGTTGAGTAGAAAAAGAAAATTAAATTTCTGCTGCTTATAAACTTATTATCTATCATTTCTTGTTCTATTGTAAGACATTATAATTAGATAAATAGACGAGATTCTTTGCTTCTTTATTATTGTGCTGAATTTTAATTCTCCCAATGAGAATAAAACATCCGAAAAAGTTTAGGAAATCTTCGTTCACCTTGACTACGTCAGAAAGGCGACAAATGAGAAACATTTCGTACTAATGTCACTCGACCGTGTCATAATATTTTTTAATTAATTTTTTTCCTTCTTATTTTCCATCTGACTGACGAAAATGCGTGACGAAGGGAGGATGAAGACAAAAAATAAACAGAAAAAGAAGAAACGAAAATCTTATGAATGAAATTGCGCAAGAAAAATTTTCCCCTTCATTTTTTTTTCCTATTTCATGAATGAATGAATGAATGAATGAACGAAAGGAAGATTGAATGAATGAAAATCAGCAATGAAAGTTCTGTCATTTAATGATAGATATCCAGAAAATTCCTAAATATTTTTGAACTCAAAGCACTCGCAATCTTAGTAAACTGAAAAAATCTTAATAATAATTCAAAATAATGGTTGAATGGTTCCATGTTATTTAAATATTTTATTCGTTCTCGTTTTTCCACTTCCGGTTAAAGTTCTCATACTTACTCAAGAGGAAAGAAAAGAAAAGAAATCTCTGAATGGATGTCGTGCCGGGGAACTTTTCCTGCTTGCTTTCTTTTCTGATCATCTTCTTTTGATGCTTTTTATCACAGCAAATCTTCAAATCGTTGGTTATTGTACTTACGAAGTTTAAGTTATGCTGAAACATGATTTATTCCTCCTCGTTCATATTTATGTAAGTGATGCGAATTCTCCAGAATTCTTAATAAATAAACATCGTCTTGGATATCTGAGAGATTCTTTTTTTACTTATTTCTTTATTATGATTTTTTTTTGAATGTTTATATTTAAGTCGCATTGAGAATGTTTTGCTTACGGACAGGAACTGTCGGATTATTTTGCACATAGCAATAGAAATGCTACAGTCATAAGCTGTTGTTGCCATGCTTCGTTTTGTTGCTATCACGTGAACATTTAATGTTTTCTCATATTTGGAGAAAAAGCTTTTGTGCAATTGCTGACACTTCAAGTTTCTTGAAAGTCATGCAAAAGTTAACATCGTTTCGAAAACGACAACGACATCGGCACTGACATCGTCATCGACGAAGGCATTTTTGTACTGGTTTTGAGAATTCTTCTTTGGTTAGTTGTTTGCTGTAGCATGCGAGTAGGCGTTTAAGTGTCACCTTCGTCAGTTTGTTGTGCTGGTGGTTATGGCGATGCCAGATGATGGTTATTTGTTGATTTCGACCGATTGCTAATTACGTTGCGCGAGACCAGATTTACTCGTTTCCATTAAAGCCATTTAAAAAATGCGAGAGACAACGCGAAGGCAGATAAACGATGAAGAGCCGTAAATTCTCTTGAATTTTTATGAATGAAATTGCACAGCCCGCGGTTTTTTAAAATAAAAAGAAAAAAGGAGAAAAAAAAGTTGTTTTCATTAACTTATTTATGGTCGACATTGCCAAACCCCATCGGTTGTTTTATTTCTCTCGATACAAGACGTTTGGTCATTCTTTGCCTGGTTATTACACTTTAATGCATCGCTTAACATTCTGCGGAACTGAGTAGAATCAAGAATGAAAACGGCTTCATTTTATTGTGTGTGTGTATGTGTGTAAATAGTTTCGAAGCTAAAAGAAGTACATAGCACAACATGCTTCAGTGATCGTCGGAATTCTCTTTAAAGGTTTTACTTTTTTATGAATGAAAACCTTTTTTTCTTACTTCTTCTTGTGGCTGACTAATTTGAGATTTAGCCATGGTTTTTAATTGCAACTTTACAAGCGTATTAACTGTGGAAAGGAAATGAAATTAAGCTTTCAAGTCGAGGAAATTAAGGTAATTTAATACGAGTTACGCAATTTGCTGATTTCTTGCTACAAAATCTTTTGATGTAAAGCGTGGAAATTAAAATAAATTTGATTGATAAATATCAGAATGGAAATCTGTAAGATTTCATTTAAATTTGTTTTCTTTTAATTATTTACGCAACTTCCGTTCCCACTCCGAGAATTTTTCTTGTTTTCTTAACCGTGTCACGAAAACAATGAAAACTTAAGTCGTGGGATATTTATTTATTCTTTTTTTCCACACTGGAATTCCATTTCATTCATTACTGCTTCGTTGGCGAAAATAATGAATGAAATTTGAGTTAAGCGACAAAATACAATCGAAAAAGAGTTTTTATTTTATTTAAATTAAAAGCAGATGTCAGACTAAACTAACGACGACGTTTCAATTGGATTGTCAAATTTGATTTGTTAAGCTAAACAAGTTAAACAAAAGAGTTTCAATACTAGGTAGATAATGCGAAGACCATATTGAGCAACTTATAAATAAGTAACGAGTATGCAAGGAGGGGAACATTTCAAAGAATTGTCACAATTTTGAATTTGATTTCAATTGTCATTAAAATTCTTCCATCGTGAGATGCAATTCGACACTTTTCGACGAATACTTTTTTAAAAAGTAATTTCAGAACAACACTAAAGCGAATTTGTTCGATTTCTTCTTCTTAAAAGTCGTGAAATGAAAATACGTTTGTGATTAAGTATTTTTATGATTTTCATTCATTGCTTTTACAGCAAATCAACAGTTACATTCGTTCATGAATGGAAGTGGTAATAAAGTTGTTTTATTGTTACTTTAATTTGAATGAATTCACGATTCTTCTTCGACGTCTGACCTTCGCAACCAACCACACAGAAAGCAGAAGAAGTTCCAAGAAATATTTTCTGTTTTATGCCAAATTCTTGTTAAAATAAAAGAATAATTTTAAAAGATGAAAAATAATTGAACAATTAATTTTTTTATAAGAATTTGTGACGATAATAATTGTATTGACTTGTTGTTGATGTAACTTTGTGAATTTTTTTATTGCAAGTCATAAATCATGTCTCGTGTGCAATTTTTTCCTTCCTTCTCATCTAAATTATTGCAAATTTCATTTCATTCATAAAATTTGCTGACGTCGTCGAACGATTCAAATGTGCTGGGCAACTAAAGTTGAGTAGATATCGTCGAATTATTATTCCTTTTTTTTTGTTCTTCAAGCAAATTCTCGATATTAAGCGCGCACTTAAAAGTGATTAATTGATTTGAACGAGACAACCTTGATATTAATGAGTCAATAATTTACTCAATTCCCAATTGAGAAAAGCAATTCTCATAATAAATGTATTTTGCGAAGTTCGAGCTTCTCGCACATTCCTTATCGTCAACCGCGGCTATTTTGGTAATTCGATTGTTTGCATTCAGCTGATGAGGTGGAAGATGACGGGCGCCAATATTGTCAAATAAATCGATTTGTGGACATAAAAGAAATCTAATATTCTCCAATCGTTAGAAGACTAACACAAAATTATTTACTTCATGAAGATAAAACCGAGAAGAAATAAAAATAAAAATAAAATATTCGCTTCTGATCGATTGAAATGAAGTCAAAAGACTTTGTCCGATTTCATCTGAAGGCGGCAGATTTCAATCTACCCAATTAGTTGATGAGATAATTAGATAGCGGAGCGCCGTTGATCAAATTATGCAATCAATACTTTTTAATTTATAAATGAACATTTAATTTCATCGATATAAACGAATAATTTGCATAACTCGCCTACTATTTACATGTTTGACTGTTTGGCGCTGAAAGCGCTGAAATTGGAAATTGCGATCCATTGAACTGGTTTAAAGCTAAAATAAACTTCTCTTCGTGATATTTGACGATGATGTGCGTCAAAAGTGATCCAATTTCGGTAAATGGATTCCATTCGTGTGCCTGCGTAAAAATATTTTTAGTTGTTATGTTGGGGAAATTCAAGATTGTCTTTTTTGCACTTGTGTAGAATTATTGAGAACGTCAATAAAGAATGTAAATGTATGAGGGTTACCAAGCGATGCTAAAATTTCTGTTGATTCCAAAATCTTTTGACGTATCACTGACGATGGTGAAAATCCATCACGAAGTTCTGTAATGCTTTGACTTGTTTCTCCTTCAATATAAGCAACTGCAGCCGCTAAATTATTTCTTGTCAGTCTGAGAGCTTCATGAGCGTCTTCTTCTTTGTATCCCATCATAATCATTTCATTGATGCTACTTTCATGAACAATTTCATCTTTCTGAGCATAGAATTTGACGATTTCCAATAAACTATTCACATGATTAAAACTGGCATTTGATGGCCACTTGGGCGACGATAGAATTGAGCTACGATGTGGTGATAAAAGTTTATTAAACTCTTCCAAGTTGTCTTCAACAAATCCCGACGAGATTTCGTTGTCAATTAGCCAGTCAAGTGCAAGTTTATGATTGCTGGCTTTTATTTTAATCGCATGGTCGACACATTCTTTCGTAAATCCAAGTTGCATCATAACTTTGACAGCATTCTCATGATTCTTCATGTAGTTCTGAATCTTTTGACGGAAATACGAAATGACATTACTTGCGAACGAAGTCATTCCAAGAACATGAGCGGATTCTTGTGCCAGTGTTATAAATATTTTTCTTAAATTTTCCTTTCGAAGCAATTCGTAAATGAATAATTTTGGTGGATTCGCATTCATTATTTTCTGATCATTTTCCAATTTAGTTGGAATCAAATCGCTTTCAGCTGAATTTGTCCATTGTCTGATGAATAGAATTTCTTCGTAGTTTTCAATTTGGAGATCTTTCATAGTTTCCAAATCGTTTATAATTGTTTTTGTTTTCCCTCGAATGAGTTTTTGTTTCATTATTGCTCTGTCGATAAGCTCAACATCATCACTAATGGATGAAAGTGGTGATCTAAGAACGGCTTCTTTCAAGAATTTTCCATTTTCCCATTCTGGAATTTGAACTTGTGTCACTCCAAGCTTTGATATCACTACAACTGTTATCAATGTTTCTTTTATTGTTGGCTGACTTCCAAAAGAAAACGAAAAAATATTTGTAATTGGTGCTAAAAAACGCGAAACAATTTCGAAATTTGACATTTTAAAGAAAACTTTTCTCCTTCTTGGGAAATCATTTCACAGCTTGCTTTCATTGCTTGAGTTCACGCCTTCGTAAATTATCATATCTTTCTCTTATGAAATTTATCAGAAAAGAAATTCCATGAATTCCATTCCAAATGTTATTCGTTACCGTCTACTTCTGATTCTTTTTAATTCATGAATACTTTAAACATTCCAAAGCAATACTGATAAGCACGCAATTTTCATGTTTAATCGCTGTTGGATTCTTCGGAAGAAGTAGGCTTATTCAGTTAACGATTGTTACTTCCCTTCGCATCAGTAAAACATTCCAACATGCAATTTTCATCAATAGACTTTTCCTGGAATTTCTTTGTAATGCATAAATAAGCAATTGCAGAATTGTTCGACCATCATCATCACTCAATGGAAAAAGCGTGCGAATTCTTTCCTTTGCAGCCTGACCTTTGCATCATTTTATGGATTATCGAATACGAACTGATTGTGAATTATGAGATTTCCGATGATTTCTTTCTCGTGATTTATTTTGCATCTCACGACTTTTATTTTCTCCCAGCTTCATCACGATAATCTGATTTGCTGTGGGCATCACATCTACATGTAGAAACAAAAGTAACATCGTGTATTTGCTGGCTTATGTGACTGACGACAAGAGGGGGAGGAACTAGTATGCGGGAATTGTATTGAATGAAATTTTCAACGAAATCATTTCCATAAAATACATTTTTATTAAATTCAACATTTCCTTTTCCATCGTACTCCGCCAATGTTGATTTTATTTTGTATTTTATTTCCGTTGAAAATTTCATTCAACATGCGGGGGCCGCAATAGTCAGTCACTCGACCCGACCGACCCGGCTTTTTTTTGGAACGTGCACGTAACAAAATATTAGTGATTTCCGGCTTTAATGAAATCGCGCGAAGTCGAGACAGACTCGCGAAAAAAAGAATAAAAATAAATAAACCAACAAACTCGTAAAACTAAAACGTCCGCAATTTTAATTTCTGTCGATTATGCGAAGTGTTGATGCTGATGTGGCTGATAAGCAGAATTCGTTGTGAAATATAATCGCATCATAAAGAGGAAGTGGTGTGAAATTTTGCACTGTTAAATGACGCCATTATCAGTCATAGTCCAGAAATTGCTTAATTAATTGTCGCAACGACGTCATTTAGTAAAGAAAATAATCAATTTACACCAACAGCCGTAAAATTATTCATAGTTTCCTCTCAAAACTCGAACTCATGTCTCATGCTGCACATTCTTAGATGACTGTTCATAACACGTCTCACATTTTTCATTGATGACGAGTTTCATTTCATTCATGAATGAATTGCATTTTATGGTTGTTGGCATTAAAAGAATAAATGAAAAAACTTATCCAACAGTGACGAAGTACAAGCAATGAAGACGACAAATTCTTTCTTTCATCTTTTCTTACGAATGTTTGCAAATATCAAAATTAATATGAATTTTAAATTTCTAATAAGTCTTTTAACAATGAAAATTAATTTCATGAATGGAAACGATACAGTTGTCTTCTTCAGAATTCTAATGCTTACAACTTGAGATGAATTTGTGTCTCTAAAACGGTTCAATGATCCGATTACGTCTTGGTAATTGATGTCATTCTTGTCGCTGTGGGATGTTGTTATATTGTTGAAACTTCTTTATTTTATTCCTCCATTCAACTTAATGATTATTTCAGTAAGTAGATAATTAGCCATCGACATATTTGTGTTCATTCCACCCGCTCAAAAGACATCATAATTGTGTGGAATGTTAGATCGCTAATGGAATTACTTTAAAAAAAAAATACACCATCGCAAAATGTGAATCAGTTAATTATGTTATATCAAACTGATTCCGTGAAAACTACACAATTTTCGCTTGAATTCTATTCAACGTCAGTAAATATATATCAATATTTTTTTCCTCCTGTCCTAGTTTTCTGTCTCTCCCCGTCTATGACAAACAAGCGGAATTGCTGATTAGATAACAACACGCGATTCCATTCATAAAACAAATTTGTGATGTGTCTGGGTGGGTTTCACTTTTTTTTTATCTTATCGTGTTAATAAATCACCGATAATGGTTGGGAACAAATATGAATGAAGTTTTTCTTTTCTCAAACTTCTCTCCGTCTCAAACAGTAACAACAGCACACTTTTATGTCTCATATACTGCTTGTTTTCAATTGAAATCAATTGATGTCTTGTCATGTTATTGATGTTTTGTTTTCTTTTGGATTTTCCAGTATGCGGGAATTAGAATTGGGCCCGTTGTAAAACGTGACGTCATGAAGGCTTCAATTATGCTGGAACATCAGTCTGAGTAAGTAAAAGCCACATTTGCATTTTTTTTCCTTTCTCGGTTTATGTTCTCTCCTTTAGGAATTTCAAACGAAAAGTCATAAAAATCGTCGACATTAAAAATCCATTCACATGAAAAGGATGTTCTTAAGTTCTTAATGGAATTGAAAAATGACTTTTTATGACTCTTTCGCTGTTTGATTAAATAATTTTCTTTTATTTGTAAGCAACAACAAGTCAGAAAGATGTTTTAACGACTTTTGTTATCGATTTTTCGTGTTCATCATTTTATGGGCTTTCTTTATTTTCGAAGTATCTCTAGGGCGCCGTGCGGATCTTCATGACTTTTCTGTGATCTAAATTTAGTTTCATTTCAACCGCAAATCGACGCCTCATCATCATTAGTTCAATTAATTTCCTTCATAATTCTTTTTTTACTTTGTTGCCGCGTAAACGCGTGAAACTCTTGATGACATTTATGAACGTCGACAGCTTGTAAAATGTAAAAAAGTTGTTGAACGTGTTGAAAAATGGCATTCATCTGATGAAATCGTAGAAAAATTTCATAAAAAGACAAATAATTATGACACTTTACTCTCGTTCATTGATCGAAATTAAAAGTTTCTCTTGATGGCGATGAAAAAAAATTTAAATCTCTTACATAATATCACGGCACAACTTGCAACTACAACATAAGTACAACATTATAAACTCAATTTATATCATTTCAATATGTTTATGGAATTTTATCAATCAAGTTATATGTTAAATGACGCAAGAAAAATCATTGAGCATAAATGATTCCAGACTGATAAAAATGCTTCCGATTCATTAGAGTGTGAGATGTAACAACAAGTAACCTTAATAATGAGGTTTATATCATTTGTTATGTTAATGCTATCATCGCATTGTAGACATTGCTCTCGTTTACACAACCCATTTCTATTTATGTCATAAAATTTTATGCTTCAATTTAAAAATTTTTTTTTCTTCACATCTGACGTCATTGCGATGTTCTGCCGTTGCTTTCAGCCTCTTTACATGATAAAACTCAATCACATCAATATTCGAAATGCCTTTAAATTTGTGAATGATTATTGTCGTCACTTAAGTATTTACATGTCAAGAATGAATTTATGTAAAAGTTTTTATCGATTTTGACAGAAATGTAACCCATTAAAGTGGTTTCAAATGTTACTCAAAAGAAGAAATAAAATAAAATTCAAACACGATTTTTATTCTGTGAATATTGGAACAAAGTTGAAATGGAACACATTGAGCTGAACGAATTATTTTTTATTTCATTTATCTTGACAATTCTTTTACATTGCCAATAAAATCACATAATTATCTTGAAATTGTCTGTGAAATTATTTTGTTATTTTATAAAAATATGAATGGCTCGACCACGTGTGATTTTAGCCGGAGTGGAGTATGAACTCAGTGCTGTATAAGTTATACGGTTCTGAAGACTCCGTGGCGCAACGGTAGCGCGTCCGACTCCAGATCGGAAGGTTGCGTGTTCAAATCACGNTTTAATGAGATAATAAAAATGTTCCAATACTAATAAGAAACATTTCATTGAAAAGCCTTCGTTTCATTTTTGTTTCGGCTTATATTGTACATTTAGCAAGTAAAATATTATCTATCGGTGCTGTATAAGTTATACGGTTCTGAAGACTCCGTGGCGCAACGGTAGCGCGTCCGACTCCAGATCGGAAGGTTGCGTGTTCAAATCACGTCGGGGTCAAAATTACTTTTTTATTCACGAAAGTTTTGCTTATGAAATATTTTTTTGCAAAATAAATTTAAATAATTTTCATATATGAATTTTTTATCC
>CVRI01000018.1:151546-284957 GCA_900005825.1 Clunio marinus | reverse complement strand
TTTTACTTGCTAAATGTACAATATAAGCCGAAACAAAAATGAAACGAAGGCTTTTCAATGAAATGTTTCTTTTTAGTATTGGAACATTTTTATTATCTCATTAAATAACTTTTATTTATTATTTATTTTTTCTTTTCAGATATGCAACAATTTTAGCATTTGATGTTAAAATAGAACGAGATGCACAAGATCTTGCTGACCACTTAGGTGTGAAAATCTTCCAAGCTGACATTATCTATCATCTATTCGACAAGTTTACTGCCTTTCGCGAAGAATTAAAGCAACAAAAGCGCGATCAATTTAAGTCGATAGCTGTTTTCCCGTGTAAATTAAAGGTAATTTCAAGGCATCGTTCGTCACTTCAATGGGAATTTAATTGATTTTAATTGTTTCAAATAGAATTTTAAATTATACCAGCAATTTATTGTTGCTCCTCTATTCCTCAGTCATAAGATTCAATGAGCCATCTAAATTAATTCGAAAGACAAAGCGTTTTTCAAGAACTTTTTTTTCTCTCTTCACTTAAAAGATTCGCGTCAAGGTCATTTGCACAATTTTCATGAATGAATCGCGTTCGTTTGTTTGTTTGTTACGAGTTAAGTCAAGCACTATGAATTGTTGTTGGCTTTGAATTCATTGATGGAAACTGTAACTGGCAGCTCGATTAGTTCTCTCACAAACCGGGAGAATCATTTCCTGTGCTTTAATTTTTTTTTGTTTCATTTAATTAATTGATTTTTTATTCATCTCTGTTCATTCAATTTTGTTGAAGCACATTTGGTCGCTTCGTGATTATTAATGAAATCATTTCGAAAGAAAAAGGAATTGAATAACAAAAAAATAAAATAAAATCGCTTTTATTTTTGAGTTGCCATGAATTGGAAAAAGCAATTAAACGTTACGCAATGATATCTTTCAGGTTTTGCCGCAATTTGTGTTCAATTCGCGTGATCCAATCGTCATGGGCGTAATTGTAGAAGCTGGAGTAGTAAAAGAAGGAACACCAATCTGTGTACCTAGTAAAGGGGTGAGTAAATATTGTTTTTATGAAGCATATGTGAAATCAATTTTGGGATATCTTCGTACTCGTCAGAAAATTTTTGCTTGTTTACACAACAAAAGAATTCTGTCGCCTGATTTTGTAGCTAAAAACTTTTTGTTTTGAAATGGAAAGAAAAAAAAAGAAATATTTTCCGAGACGCCGACGTTGAATGAAAATAAGAAACTCATGTTAGATAAACATAAAAAAGAATTGTCTCGAGGGACGAAACAAAAACACTGACCGGAAATTGATTAAGACACAATAACACAAAAAACAAATAAAGATAAAAGAAACGATCGTTTGGTTGCTTCGTTGGTTCGTTATGCAACGAAACAATAACAAAAGACCTTAAAGAAGAACGAAGGAAAAGAAGTTTTTTCTTTCTTTTAAATGTGAAGTGTTATCAGGAGCTTTTATGCTCAAAAATGACCAATTTTATCTTTGAGTGCAATGAAAGCGAAATTGAAAAGTCATTAAAGACATCATCTGAAAGAGAGAAAAGAAGAGAAATTAAACAAAATGAAACGAAAGGAAAAAAAAGCGATCGAGTGAAGATGAAGAACATAAATAAATAATTTATACCATCCGGTCAATTTTTATCTCCGAAATTGCCTCTTCACTTTATCGCTTCAAGGCTTCGAGTGCAGAGAGGGGATCGGATACACATTAACTAGATGTTGTTGCTTTTATTATTGTTGATACTTCTTAATTTCTGATCTTTCTTCTCGTTCAACTCGGTGATTTTTTTTTCGAGTATTGAAACGATTTTTATTTTGACTTCAAATTGTCTTAAGTGTTGCTTGATTACATCCCATTGAAGCTTATTTTTCTCTTTTTTATTCTTCTTCCATCTCGCCACGGATTGTGTCGTCGCTGTTATTTTTTGAAGAATTGAGTTTAAGAAGTTGAAGAATAAAAAAACAGACAGAAGCCTCAACTGTTGATGCATCGTAATTTATTTCGTGGTTTAATTTTCCCGAACAAGACTTATTCATTTCATTTCAGTTTATTGTTATTCCTTCTTTTATTGTTTGTCGGTCAAACCAGCAGCAGGCAAAGTTTCTCGCGAAATCGTCAGAGATAATCTCATTGTTGCCTTTTATGTTGTTTTCCGTCTTTGGAATTTTCGGTAAACGGATGGAAGTCTCAAAATTAGATTGCAAAACGATGATAAATCATGAATTTAGTCAGAAAAAGATGAAATCTGCTTCTTTTTTTTTAGTTTTGTTTTTGTTTGTATTATTTTTTGGTTAAATTCAGGTGCAACTTCATGACTGCATTTTTAATTTGTAAGCTTTTGTAACGTCTCCGTTTGTTTCTTCTTCTGGTTTTTGTGCCTTTAAGGCGATTTAATCACCGAAAAAAAGAAAGAAAATCAGGTTTCGTTCGAAAGGGGAAGCGCTCCAATTAAATGTTCTGAATGGAACGAAACGAGATTTATTTCACTTAAATGATAATTACGGAGTCTCTCATTCTTTCTTTCGATTACAAATTCTGTTGTAATCAACAGGTGTTTCCAATTTTCCCTGATATCTCGACTGCTTGTTTTGAAAGCGAGATTTTGATTTTATTTAATGAAGGCTTGAGAACATTTTACCTTCAAATATCAAATGACGATGTAAAGGGAAAGATGAACATTCACTACACAAAATTGAGACTAATTTTGATGGGCAAAGACTTTCCAAAATGTAAAAATTAGTTCAAGAAAAAAATCATCGAATTCGATAGAATTGAATTGCATCAGCAAGCGGAAATCTGAAAGATAAATATTTTGATAATCAAGTGATTCGAAAAATGGTTTCATATTTGATGCCGTTGCCGATGTGTTTGTAGATTTGAAAATGAAATTGGAACCATTTCCTGCCCATCAAACACCGACAACAACAAAAACCGATGACGAAAATAAACAAAAAACAAGTCACAATAATCAGCATTTTTATTTTATATTTCAACAATTATCATCAGCTTTTGATTACATAAAAATATTCCAACATATTCATGAAATGTGCATAAGTAAGTGTCAGAAAAAAGTAAGTAAGACGAGTTATTGCAAACTGTAAGAATCGTGTTCAATGCATGACGATTTGGAAATCATTTCTTGAAAGATTCCATTTCAACGCGTAGAGTTTCATTCAGTAGAATAAATAAGTCAACTCATGTTACCATCCGGAAAACTTACGTGCTTCATTTTAACTCATACTTGCATCAACTTTTACTAAAACTTGAATTCTCGTTTTCATCCAATTCTATCATTAAAGAACTTAATCGATCATTGTCCGATAGACAAGACGATGATGTAATTTGATGACAATCTAAATGAGAAAATAGCAAAAGGAAATGACGATTGAGAATGAAATTCTCAACAATTCATTCACCTTTAAAGTTGACAATCAAATTCAGCCTTCGTCATTCATGGTAGAAGAGTTAGACACATTCCAATCAACATGACATTAAATTATGAGGCAACGTAAACTTGATACACCGTAAGAAGATTCAAATAAAAATTCTTATTTATTAGAACATTGTAACTTGTGCTTAAGGATTGATGACAGACGAGATAAAGTGTTGAAGATATTTACCTTGCATCGTTGTAAGCCATCTTAAGGCGCCACAATAACATCAACTTTTCGATGCAACGGTTTTAACTCAGGTGTGAAACGAGAAGTGCATTCTGTTGTTAAGATAAAATTCGATGTGATGACATTAATTTAAGCATACGAGGAGGAGAGAAAGATTCATGACATTAAAGCTGAATGTTGATAGGCGGAAGGAAGCATTTAGTTTAATATTAAACGACGTCAACTTGATGAAATGAAAGGCGACAAATTCATTAAAGAAAAGTTCCGGCTCACATGTCGTAAACTTAATTCCCTTTGAGTGAAAAAATATCTTATGGATTGTTTCGTCGTATTTATTTTAATTATTTAGGCTTTATTCTGCTGTTGAAAGTTCAAATCTTACTTCTTCCTATTTGAATGAATACTGAAGAAATTCATACAAAATTCTTGTACAAACCCAACAGCAAAAAAAGGCAAACAAAGTTTCAAAAGAATTAAAACTTCCTTCCGGACTTAATTAGATTTATTACAGTAGAAAATGGAGTTGTTCGTTTCCATAATATCCGAGAAGAATTTTTATTTAATTTTATGTCTTGCAAGAATGTTACATCTTCCAAAAATATCCCTCACTTCCCTTCATTCTCTCATCGTTTGGCGGAATCATTACAAAGTTAATGAAAATATCTGAAACGAAGTAATTATTAATTCTCATTCAATCCCTTCACAAACAACCAACAATACTACGATTTGCCGACATAATCGTTCACGATGTAATCTTAATTTTAATATTTTTTTTCATACTTTATCTCTCTCACTCATTCTTCCGCTCGTTATTTTATCCATTCATGGCAGCATTACAAACACGATTTTGAATATTTTAATACTCGCTTTTCGCTTCATTCATGAAAAATTATTCATGAATGATAAATGAAGGAAAAGACGTTTCGCTTGTTTGTTTGTCTTTTTGACGATGTTTCTTCTTGAGAAAATTACGCAGTTTTTCAAAATGTTGACTTTTTGTGATTGGTTCTCGAATAAAAGAAACAGCAATTCGCTTCACACAGTACGACATAAGCACAGCACACCGTTCCTTTAAGTCGAAAACCACAAGAGCTCGTCAATCATTGTAAAACTAGATAGTTTGACGATCAAGTGAAATTCCACCTAATCCTCCACCATATCGTCATTTTCGTTAGGTTTCTTGATTGTATTTCTTTATTTATATCTACTTTTATTATCTTTTTTTATGAATGAAGGCGCAGGAATGAATGTCATGTGAATGAATATCTTAACTGTTCTCTAGCTCTCGGTTACGAAGGCAAGCATTGAGTAAATGAATGTAAGCTTGCGGTTTTTTTTCTCTTACCTTCTACTAAATATTTCCAACGCTCGGTTGAGTGTAAATTGTTTGCAGCTAATGCCATTCAGCGAAACTTATCTCGATAAAGTTTCTTTCGAACTGATTCATTTTTATTACTTTATTTTCTTACATATTTTTATGAATGAAACGAAAAATGAGTTGGTTTTGATTTTGTAAGATGATAATAATCGGTGTGGAATGGAGCACGAGAGATTGCTTGTTACACAAGCAAAACAAGAAAGCTAAGCCCCTCAACATTCCAATTGAATGCTTTAAATGGGAAAAACAGATCACAATCAGTGCAGTTTTTCGAGGATTTCCTCAAGTAGAGATGCGGGCAAAAATTTTTATCGCTGATTGAAACGTTGTGGGTTGAATTTATGTTTCTTGAATTAAACATTCAAATTCTTCTTTTTTTTTTTTCGTTATTCAAGTTTCAATTGAAATTAAAATTGAAGGAATTTCGCAAGGAATTTTTTTCTTTTTCAATCTTCGGTTCAGGATGATTTCCATAAACCTGCAAAGAAATTTATTCATACATCAGCATAACAAATAAAAAAAGTAGCGAAAAACTGCTGACTCGAGCGACTATCAATTGAAAAATTGACATTTCCGGCTAGTTACCCGGCATCACTGACAATATTTTTTATTCTACCCATTTGTAAAATAAAATAAAACGTCGTCCATTGATGAATTCTTTTTTTCGCATAAATTGGAATTTGAATCTATCCAGATAACCATCTGCCGCTCCCAGAAAGACGAAAACACGAGGAAGAAGAAAATTGTTGATGAAGAGGCTTTTGAAAGACAGCAGAAGGCATTTTTACATCGCATTCCCACAACCAGCCCATGGCGGTTACACTAAGATTCGCTTTATAATTTATTGGAATGGAATTCTTATGTTGTGCTTTCATCTTTCGTAGATAATTTCTTTCTGTTTAATTCCCTTTTTTTTAAATGTAATTTATTTCCGAGTAAAGAAACAAAACAATCCCAGAATTCCATTCGTTCGGAAATTTCCAGTTTAATATTTTTATTAGAAACATTAAAAAATATTTCCGGATGTGTTCATGTCAAGGTCATGATCGTTAAACATTATTCATTCAAGATTGCTTACATTTTAAAACAAAATCAGTCTTTAGAGCTCAAAAGATTTCTCATTTAATTATGCACATAATTATGAATTTATCCTCGCTAAACAATTGTACAACTTTCATTCTCAAAGATGGATAATTGATGTTTGTACATACGTAACAACAAAAAGTTCATAAATCAAGATAATTTGAGCTTAAATTCCGTATGAGAAATAATTTAAAATTCCTCCTATTTCAAATTGGAATCTCTCAAGTGTACTCATGAGGTAGAAAAGATCAAGATTTCCGTTCCCGGCCTCGTCGATTCCATAATTGATTAATAGTATTATCCGGCTAACTTACTTACTTAGATACTTAAATGGATTTTCCCATAATAAGCCAAAGTTCTTCTCTATAAATAGGCCTGGACATTGCGTCAACAACTACCGTCTTACGCCACATCCGAAGAAACTTTGAAATATTTTTGACAATCATGTGTCAATTAAATTAGTGGATGAGTCGCGAAGTAGACGGCTAATGACTATTAGCTTGACCGTTTCGTAGCCTCGACATGGAAATTGACATGTTCCTCTGACACATCTTCTCTCTCACTTTGGTTGTCTGACCAACGATTCGTTCATTGCATCATACGATCATTCGCGTAATTCGCGTGAATACAAACACAGAAATTTCTGACTCATTAGTTGTGCGCGTAACACACGAAAAAAATAAATGAAAGAAGCAAAGTTTTGCTTGTTGAACAAAGATTGCGAAAGACCTTCAAATCCACTCGTAAACATCTCCTTTTTTTTGCCTCTCTCATTCATAGATTTCTTCATCCATTCATAAGAAATTTAGCGCGCAATTTTTTGGTATTAATAAAAACAAGCCGATTTTGGTTTTAAAGTAAATTGTAAACGTGCTGATTGAAAGTTTTGTTTTCTTTGCTTAAATCTCATGAATGGAAATCGAAAATTCATTCATAAAAAAAGAAGTTTTTACAACCTCAATTTATGAATGAAATTTAAGATTTTTACGGCTTTAATCCGCTTTAAGCTTGTGTTGGTGTCACGTTGTTTCTCTGTTGTTTTGAGAGACCGGAAGGAAGTAAAATATTTAGGCAATAATTGAATACGATGCCGGCATTTGCGTTTGTTAATAGTTGAATACTTCAACATCACATTGAAAACATTCATAACATTGTAAAGCTATCGAGAAAATGCTTTATGAATGAAACTTCGATAGGTTGTTGCTGTGAGTGAATGCTAAGAAAATGTGTTATGAATGAAATAACTCAAGCACAACCGTTTCCCCTTCCTAAAGCGCCTTTTGTTTCTTTCAATTTCATTCATAAAAATACTTACGCTAACAACCCCTATATCTTCCATCGCATCATCAGCTCACAGAAATAAAAAGCGTATCCGAGAAATATCTACGTCGTAAAAGAAAGAAAAAAAATAACACAGCAAAAATGTGTTTCCATGTTTTTTTTTTCTTTCTTTCCTCTTCGTTTTCATGAATGAGGCAAACACAAACAGATGTCAAATGATGAATGAAAAATAAGAGAAACGAAGGAAAAAAAAGAATCAAATTTACAACATGTAAGTGAGAGAGTGAAACAGAACGAACTTATCGACATGTAATGTTTATGAATGAACAGCAAATGTTGTTTTCGTTCTGTAAATGACAGCAGAAAAAGGGGATGAAATATGAATGAAACATTTTTGTCGTTTTCCTTTCTTAAAAATTTATTTATTTTCAGGAGAATTATAAGCGAACGGAAAAAGGTGTAAATGGCGGAAATGTGATGACGCCGGATGGAAAGTGTCCTGAATGAGAAATTTATTTTTATAATTTATTAATTTCCTACAATCAACTTATAGGATGGAGACGTTTCCAATTTGTATTTACAAATAATTACATGACTGTCGATTGAATTGGATGAATTATGATGCGTCATTTCCTAAAATCAGTCGGGGTCTGTTATGGTGAAAAAGTGAAGGGAAAAACGTGACCCGTAAATTAAAAGATTAGTTTGTTGAGAAAGACGAAAAAGGTCCATCGTGATGAATGAATGAATGAATGAATGAAAAAACGTAAACAAATATTTGTTCAGTAATCTCTAGCCATAGAAATGGGGTTCATCATCAACAACAAAAAAAAAGTGTGAGCCGGCTTGCTAATGAAACACTTCCGATCCCAAGAAGAAAAAAATGAGATGTTAAAAATTCGGTTCCGTTCTCGGTCTCTTTCCTCTTCTTTTGGATTATGGTTTCATTATACTTTTTTAAAAAAATAAAGTTAGGTTCCATAATGACACGATTTAATTGTAGACCCAAACAATTCCCATCCGATTTCATTATATTGTCGACTTCCTTCCTTCCGGATTTTGTATTTTCTATTTCGATAACTTCCACCGGTTCTTCTTTTCAAAGCCGTTCGTTTACTTGCTTGTTGTCATTTAATTAGACTTTTGAGTTTTCCTATGGAAGTCTCTTCGTTTTTGACAAATGTCGAGCCATATGTTTCTTTTGAAATTGTCCCAATTCATTAAACTTCCGATTTTAAGAAGGAAATTGAATTTCAAGTGCCATTTAAGGGAAAGGAAAAAGAATATAATCAAAAGGCGTTTTTAATGGGCGATCATATCGGAAGTTGTAAATTATGAATTTGAATGATTGGTGCATGATGTCATACCGGATGTTTCAAGTTTTGCTTATGAAAATTCCCACAAACATTTTGTCTAATTTCACTCGCTGATGATGCTCATTAGTGACACGAAATCTTCTAAGAAATTTCATATTTATGCTCGTAATGTCATGTCAATGTTTTGTTTTTCTCGTCTCTCTCTTGAAATTGAACCTTTCGAGTCAAATTTCTTTTCAACGAAACTTTAGCTTTTCTTGAAAATTGTAAGCATATTCTTATCGACAACCGGCAACTGGGACGTGATGTGATGAATGGCAATGATTCTCGAAACTCACAACAATTAGTGACTCGTGAAAGCTAAAATTGCGTTTTATAAAATGTAAATAATCATCCTCGCACCTCCGGCTTCACAAATACGTGATGGCATGAATAGAAACTGCTTCTTCACTATTTTTGATATTTATTTTTTTATAAATATGCTTTGAAATGTATGCATAATCCTCATAATTATCAATTCACATACGTGGATTACGTGTTAAAACTTTTATGGCGACAACTTTTTAAAAATTCATATTGAAGTGATTTTTAAATCTTTATAAAGAATTAATTAAGTTATTTCAATGCAAAATTCATTCTGTTAAAGGCCACAATTGCATTATTTTACTTTCGCTTCGATATCATTGTTATAAGCGTTAAGTGTTTTATAAACTTCACATTTAACAACAGACATTCCAATAAAAGTTTACCAATGACATTAAAGTGTATTTACCTCGCTCACTTTAATTAAACTCAGACTGCATATCGCTAATTGAGGAATTTCACTTTTCAGTATTGTTAACTAACAAAATCTCACACTAGAATTTTGATTTATTCTTTCCATTTAAAAAAGTAATCATTCGTTATCAGAAAGATTTAAAAGTCAACGAATGAATTTAAAAAAGTGCCTCAGTATTTGATGTATGATAATACAAACTCTGATAGTAGATGAAGCGTGCAAAGGCGTCTCTTGACACATTTTTTGTTGTTGACACAGGTGGATTGCGAAAAAAAATTCTCTCCAAAGTTCTTACTACGTTCTTTTAAAAAATGTAACAACAACGAATTCATCAACGTCTTAATGAAATGCCATTGTGGGCTTGTAGACGCTTGGATTTCAGGAGTGGCTTCCATTATGGCTTCGTTGTGTCTATGAAAACAGAATATTTTCGCATGACTCTTTCTCTTTATTTTTCTTACTCCTTCGCACTCTTTTTCAATGAAAAATGTTAAATGATCAAATAACCCAGGGTGGAATCAGTATCACACCATTTCCTTATCAATATTGATTTTGATAGAGATGGAAGTAAGAAAGAAAAAAAAACTGTGTGAAGCTTTTCTTTATGAAAAAAAAAACTTAAAATGTAAACATTTGATGGAAGTGTAAATATTTGCTCTGTTTCGAAACGTGTTTAGTTCCATTAAAAAATAAATTAGTCGACATCTTTTCATTTCTTTTTCTTCTTTTAATCGCACACACAACTTGTCTGCGATTTTATTTTCGTTCCAAACATAGAAGATTTAAACATTCTAACAACTTTGTTGCAGATATTCTCAGAATGAAGACATCAAATGTATACATCAACACCTAATTAATATAATTTTTTTTTGAAGTTGCAACAGTTTAATAATGCGGTCATTTCGACACTGTCACATATTTTTTTCTTTTTCTTCATCTGAAACATGATGCGAGTGAAAAAATTTGAAAGAAGAAGTAGATAAATTACGGATAAAATTACTCATAAAATTTAATTACAAAGTAGTCGACTTCACTTGAAGAATCGCATAGACGACATTGAAGTGTCCTTTAACTCGATAATTAAAGACAAAACATGTTTTTATATCTAGTCAGAGTGAGTAGCAGTAAACGAATATTAATTATAACCAAAGCTTTGACACAAAAAGCTTAATTGGAAGGAAAGATGTCTTCGAGTGTTGAGAAAGCGACAATAAATTAATACAAGAAAATAAAATTTCGATTGCCGTCATCGTGTCTGACGATGAAAGTATTTTTTATTTAGTTTAATATTTTCAATTTTTTCTCGATGACAAGCTACGAAAAATTGTTGTTTTTTTCTTTCAAATAAAATAAAGTTTTTTGATGATGAGCAAACAGTTGGAATAGAAATGTGTTTGCTTACATTTTTGTCTTCATAAATTTATGTATTCAGCGCTTGGGCTGATTGTAACGAGCGTTTGGGCATCAATTTGGAAGTCATGTGGGTTTATGTGTTGTTAATGATCACAAGCCCGTGAAGACTTGATTAAAATTAATCAAGTGCCTTGTTGAAGTTTTTAAAGTGATAAAAAAGAGTGTAACTAGCATATCGCCGTATAAGGTGTCACTCAATTGTCCTTAAAATGTCAACGACTCTCTATTACATTTGATGACAACAGCCCAAGCCATAAAACAGCAGAGAATGCTTTACTTGTAATGCTTTGAAAGTGCTATAAACGTTTCTGACATAAATGGATTGAATCCCACTCAAGATAAAAAAATAATCAATAAATTGCAGTTTACTACAGTGGATGGTTTAATAATAAAAACTAAGCTAAGAAAAATGAAGAAACAAACACAACAACAATATTTTGTATAAAGAGCGCGGGCGAAAGAAATTTTTTTTATTCATTTTAATTTCGTCATTTGAGCAGGCGAGAGAGCTCAACAATTTTATAAAAATTTAAATTCGAAATTTAAATATTTGTCGCCCTCGGGGATTTAATAGCATTAATATTATACGTACGAAGCTTTAATTTCATTTGAAATGCGTGTGTGTACAATGAAATGGAGCAGTATCGATTTGCAAAGCAAAGTGCCTGCGAGAAACGACGCGTGTTTCTAACAAAGCTATTCTTGTACAAGCGTTGATTCATTCTTTCGATTGGAAAACCCGAATTGTTTATAGAATTGAAAATATTGTTTTTCCAGAAAGAATATCAAACACAAGCTTCCGCAGATATTTTTTCTTAGGACATATAATAAAATTACGACTTTTACTGAGAATTTCTATTCGTCACTCGCAGTATAATTTAATTAATCTGCAAATGAAATCTTTGATCTTAATAAGATTCAGCGGTATCAAAAAAGATAGTGGCAGCGGTGGGATTCGAACCCACGCCTCCGAGGAGACTGGTGCCTTAAACCAGCGCCTTAGACCACTCGGCCACGCTACCTGTCATCAGATACCAATTCATAAGATATTTTCCTACATCAGAAATTGTTCTTGTGAACCTTATAAATTATAAGGTATTGGTGTGTGATCGTTGAAAGAAATTTGTTCAAACGATTCTTTAGTTTTAAAATAGATTTTCAAATCTCTCACACATAAACCAAACGAAACGACATTCACCGATGTAATCCGAAAAGCATAAGCGTAAAATGAATCTGAAAATGGAACGAACAAGAAACACACAGAAAAATGTGATGTGCTTTCTGCCGAAAGCAGTCAGAAGGTAGCGTGGCCGAGTGGTCTAAGGCGCTGGTTTAAGGCACCAGTCTCTTCGGGGGCGTGGGTTCGAATCCCACCGCTGCCAACAACTTTTTTATTTTTTTTTTAATTTTAATTTTAATTTATTTTATCTAAATCATTTAAAAAAATTAATTTTACTTTACTTAATTTATTTTTTAATAAGTTTGTGTGATTTTTATATGAAAATTTGTTACGTATAGGAAAAAGTGAAACAAAATTCCCTCGAGGCAAGCAGCCAAATTAATATACTTTTCAAGAAAAAGAGAACATGAAATATGCATACGATTATTACTGCCCATCCTCCAACTTCCGTTCTTTAATGGTCATAAAAATTTCCAGTTTACAACAAAAGTCGCCTTGTTGTTGGTAGTTTCTTCATTCAGAAGAAAAAAAAGAAGATGAATGAAGTAGAAGTCTGCACAATCCGTGGCCAGTTATAAATATTAAAAGTAAGAGAGTAAAACGTGTTACACGTTCACTGCCCATTCAGGTGTCTTTAAACTAGTCTCTGAGTTTATACACATTGCCGTCTCCTCATAATAATTTCCATTTTATTAATGGGCTGCTGCAATTGCATATCGCTTAATATTATTATTGCCCAGCCTGCATTTGGAGAGAAATTATAATAAAAAAAAGCTGTGCACCGACTGAATGAGATTCAAGATAACTCAAATAATTTATATTTTTTTTGCTTCGAGTTGTGTTTCTTCTCTTCCGTACGGGATTTTTTTTTATTTCATGAATGAAACGAGCTAAGCAACAGAAAGCAAGCAGCAGCAAAGCCGGCGACGTCAGTAACAAAAACAAAAACTCAATTCACAAACGATTATTATGTGATGTTGCAGGCAGAGATTTCTTTCCTTTTTATAATTTTTCTTCGTGATATTTTTAGCTTCGATACAGCTTTGTAAGTCAGTTGTTTGCATACAAAATTGGAATGGATTTAATTAAGCTACTTGCGTTCGTACGAGAACATTGAAATTGCCCCCGTTTGTGTGTTGTATCATTAGAAATTTGAAATGTGTGGGCTGCGAATATTTGAAGTGGCACCGAGCGAATTACATTTCAGTAAGCATTCTGATGATTCGATCCGGAATTTCAATATACGCCTGTGTCATTCGATTGATTTTATTCGATAATATTTTAAGTCTGGACAATGCTTTCTTGTGTCGTCTTTTTATATTTAAAGATCACCTTTCGATAAAAAAAGAGTTGTTTGAAATGGAATAAATAAGATGAAGAAGAAAAAAAATCGATGTTTTGGGATTCGTTTGGGTGCGGTTATTGTTCGTTTGACAACAAGTTGTGTTGAGAATGCGTCGTGTTGTTGTGGGTTTGCTTTGAACGAGAAAGAAATCTTAATTTCGCTATTTGCTTGTGATTTTAAGATTTTGGTGACGAAACAAGCGCTTCTAAATGAGTTTCGACGTAATCAAAAAACATGAAGGCAGTGAATTCAGACTTGGACACAAATTTGTATTCCTCTCGTTTGACCTTCATTAAACAAATCATAAACAGCAACCAATTTGAGGTTTTTGTCGTACGAGTTTTTACCTACTAGGTAAAACATGAGAGCTCAAATGCATGAAGTTAATGGCGAGTTTCAATTGCATTTGCGGTGTCGAATGAAATAAAAATAAAACCACTTGACTTGAAGTCTGATACTTATTTCGATAACACGATTCAGATGATGACCATGGAGTTTTATTTCGCTTAAAACCAACATAAACAGATATTAAATAACTCGGTGGATTAATTCTCTGGAAAAATCTGTTTGTACGACGATCTTTTACTTAATAATTTGGCTGAAAATTTTTGTTTTGAAGCTGCCAATTAACCGCAAAGCGTGGAATGAAATAACAAACCATTGGTTACGTCGACAAAAAAACAACAACACCAAATAAAAAATGATTCGTGGCATCAGGTGGAAGCATGTTTGCTGTTTTGAAACATTTTAGTGTCACAATGGTTAAGTGAGACGAAGAAGGGAAAGCAAAATGAACCATTTCCAGATGGGATCAAATAGATAATTTCTTTAAGCTTTTAATCCTTAAACGACAATCGCCGTCTTATGTTGTACATTATCAACTCAATTTACATGCTTCTGTAAATGTGCAGTTAAGTGAAATTTAATGAATGAAATGTACGATGATTCAAACTAATTCACCTGCGTTTAGAATTTCTCTTTCTAAAATATTCCTGAGATAAAAATCTGCTCATGAAATTGGAGTATTCAGTTCCGATAACAAAATGAAAGGAAGATGCACTCAAAATAAAATTAAATAGATACAAAGTCCTAACTCCTAACTTATTTAGTTGTCAAAATCTTGTAAAATTTATGTTCAACTTTTTTTATGAATAAAAACATCTGCCTTCTGTCTGTCTATTGATTGGAAGCATTGTGGCTATGCATGATTGTCGAAAATTTCTTTTACACTCTTAGCTTATCTAACAAACTGAAGTAAAAGTTGTAAAAATTTCAAATATTTCGCTAGCGAATTGTTTTTAAAGTCAAAGATCAGAAAGTTGCATTCAAAACTCGTTGCTTTCGTTTCACATCTTGAATGAAGTTTAAAAATACTCCAAATCATTCAAGAAACGATTTTTATTTTATTTTTGTTGTTATTTTCAGGTTGTAAAACTTTAAAAGATGAAAATAATATATTTGCCGGATGTTAATTAATATTTCTCATCCAAAAAACCTCTCATAAAATGTTTCTTCTTCTTTCCCATTACCTCGATAAAAAAAGAAAGAGTTCTCTGGATGCTTCGACATTGGATATGGCTTTTGCTGTATGATGAACAGATAAACGTGGAGGGGAAGAAAGGAAACAAATTAACGTTAATTTACGGTAGAAGTTTTATGTTGATGTGAAATTAGCCACGAACGATGCTTAATATTTGCTCTTACCGGCTTTTACGTTCATTCATTCTTTCACTCATCTCATAAATACAATTGAATTGCGTTGTTGAAGATGCTTAAACACAGAAACACGAATTTTCAATGCGCGTGATGATTCTTAAAGGGAAATTGAAGCAAAGAACTTCTCGTCTTACGAAAACTTATCAAATACAAAACAGAAATCCTATTCAGCAATTTCGAAATTGCGACTTACAAAATAAAATCAGATATAGAAGAAATATTGAAACAACAAAATTAATATTAATTTTCCCCACTAAAAAATTGTTGATTTCTATGAGAAAATTACTTCATTTTACACACCGCCCTGGCACAACATCAAAATGATTTTAGATCTTAATGTTGTTCCGTTTTTTGATGTTGAATGAAATGGTGATGTTTATGGTGTGTGGGTGGCATTTGCTTGAAACATAAAACGGCGATTGCTTTTAATAGCACTTATGAGACCTGAGTTCCTTTCACTGTAATTTGACTTTACTCGCTCTAATATCAAATTAAATTTGACTTTATTTTTCTTCTTCTTTTCACTTTATAGTTTGAAGATCTTGGAATGGTGACGTCGATCGAAAGCAATCACAAAAATGTTCCACAAGCTCGTAAAGGTATGGAGGTGTGTATCAAAATTGAGCCGATACCAGGGGAAGCACCGAAGATGTTCGGCCGACATTTTGATGAAAATGACATGTTAGTTAGTAAGGTGAGTGAATTAAAAGAAATTTTTGAAATGAAATCTTCCCACAGTGGTTTACATTCAAATATCTACGAAATTTTTTTTTATTTATCAACAAAAACATGCCAAATGTTAATAATGTTGACAAATAGCTTCAATTAATGTCTCCCAAGTCTGGACGCATAAATATTTATGTTGCACATTCACATCATTTGAATTCCACAGCCATTTAATAACATTGTCTCGTTTAAACAAGAAAAACAGAATTCCGTTTCTCTGTTAAACGATAATAAATTCACAATTAGTGACATGAAGAGACTGGATCTTTCTTCTCATGATAAACCAACTGATTCTACGACAACAAAAAAAAAGTTTAATACAATGTTGCACAATGTTGCATTTTGTAAGAGAATCGTGTTGAATTTTTGTGCCTCTTCCATGTTTTTCCTCTTTCTGTGTTCGACTGAGAATGTTTTTTGGTTTCGCTTTTTTTCTGTATTCACAATAATGTGATTAATATGAATTAATTGTAATCATTTCGGGAATATCTCGTAAGGTTTTTTTTTATTTTCTGTGAGAATGAGAAAAGAAACTGAAAAGCAAGCAAGTCAGACATTTTCGCTTCATAAACGATCTTCCATACCGAGTATTACACCATCATAACGACGCAAAAAATCGAGACAGAAAAATGGTGAGAGAAAAAAATTAATTGCTTGATGTCATGAATTACGAAAAATTATTATGATCGCATTGCATTCGAGACGAATCTGAAGTCGCGCTTGGCGAGGGATTTGAAACAAGTCGACATTGGTTTGTTAGGCAATAAAGAAGCCTTCGTGACTTCTTCTCCACGTTTTGCTTATCAGTGCTGCTTATGTACATGAATTTATTATCAATTCAAAACACCAGGTGCTTCATCAGCACGAGCTCGTCTGAATATAAATTTTTTGAGATCTTACAATGTTGCAATTTCTGAACCGTTCGTTGCTACGACTCGAACTTGTATCTGATTCTGAAGAAATTTAAAGTCGTGAATTAATAATTTTCTGTGCTGCATTTACGATGCATTTCATGTTCTTAGCTCGTCTCTACAAGCCCTCCAAAAAATATTTTAACATGAAATTTAACATAAAAATTTTCATTTTGCCGGATATCTTTTCTTTATTCATGCTTTACAATCATCAAGGCTTCTTTTCTTAACTCTTATCTTTGCTTGCTTTTGACAAGTCTTTCTTGTTTACGATGCTTATTTTGAATGCGAAATGAATGAGAATGCTTATGATTGTGTTGTACATAAAGGGCCGTTCGCGTATGTCATGTTGTATTGAATACAACATTGTTGGGGTGAGTTTTATTATTATTTTTTCTTTCCTTTTTACTGATTTGAAAATATTTAAGTAAAGAAATGAACAACAACGAGGGAAATGAACTCTCTTTTGATTTGAGACGTTGTCATTTGAGAAAATCTGTGAAAGATGCGCTTAAAAACTTTCATTTGCATAACGTGAATGCAGAAAAAAAAGTATTAAAATGCTGCTCAGTTTCGTTTTGATTAATGCACATAATTTTTGTGTGTTCATTGACGACATGAGTTCGTTGGACTTTCATTGTTTGAACTTGATTGAATCGTTTAAATTTAGTTTTTTCTTTCTTTTTTCTTTTATTTTCGACCAGCACTTTTCGCGCTCGCTGGTTCCCGTAAGTTCATTGAAATGTGGGAAAAACTTTGTCCATTGAAGAAATTATATTCTCTGTCCATGTTGTCGCGTCCAATCGATCGAGATGTTAAAGAAGGCATTAACATTCAATCCCTCGCTCGTAACAGTCAAGGAAAGAATTCACAAACGACGTAAAAAAATAAGCATTTCGCGACAAAAATGGTCAAAACAACATTTCGAGATATTTTTAGAGCTCGGTAAAAATTAATGAACATGCCGCGAATCAAAGTTGACTTTTAACAAGTGAGAGGCAGCATCATGCTTGGCCGCAACAGATCTCTTCTTGTTTGATGGCGAATCACTTGTTCAATGTTCATTTCAACTCGAATGAAATTTATGAAAACTGTCACGTTGAAATAGTCTTTAAAGTAGATACAAGGCAAGCAGCAAGGGAAGGAGAGAAAGATTGAGACGTGTTAGTGGGCGGCATAAATGATTTTAAACTGTTTTATGAGGTATCAACGTTTAACTATCCATTCACACACAAATAAACTCTGACTGATACCAACCAAGATTTCTTTCCTTTTCTCTTGAATTTAATGGCTTCTCGATTGTAAACTATAAATAATTTATGGAACTCCGATTAAAAGGAACGACTCAAGAATGAATGATATTATTCAAATCACATTCTTAAGCTCTCGTTCCCTCGTTGTTCTGTTCGTATCCAAATCCGTTTTCATGATCAAATGAAAGAAAGAATAAAAATAAGAATTGTTTGTTTGGTGCCATTCAGCCGAAACAACTCAGAATTTCCTCTCGTCCATCGAAATTATTGTTGCAGCACCAGATGAAACTTGGCGGGATTTTTCCATATATTTTATTCTTTTTTCCATTGTCCAACAATTCAACTGATCCATGAATGGGAAAAAAGAGAAGAGCCTTTAAATGCTCTGCTATTGTTCTTCACTCGTAACCAATTTCTTACTTACGTTCATTTTTCTCATTTCTTTCATGCCACAAACACACAAAACACTCGAAAATGTTTCATTCATAAAAAGAAAAAAAACTTTCTGTGGGGTTGAACTAAAAAAAACTTTTGAATGGATGGAATTTTTTTCTCCCCAACCTCAGTCATCCATTCAGAGAAAACAACAACAACACCTTTTAAAGTGTTTTTCCTAATGTTGTAGAAATTCAAGTCGATAGGAATGTTTAATGATTTTTATTCAAAAGAAAGAATCGCCGGCGGGAGACATGTAACATCCTGGTACGTTTTTATGAATGAAATGTTTCTCTTGCGTGGGTGGATACTTCAAGTTACCTATGATAAAAAAGTGAATGATGAAGAACAGAACAGTTCTTCATCCTGATACATTCTGACATGTCGGAAGTGATGTGTGGGTGTAAAGTAAGCGAAGTATTTTTAGAACTTCTAAATAATGGATTTCATGTTTACTTTCAAAAGTTGCGCGAAACATTGTCATTTATGAGATAAATTCTTCATCATCCCACATAACAACAACAATAAATGCTTTTAACTCACTTTATGTCATGTCTTTGGCATGCGAACTCATTTGTGGGCTTGCGTAAGTAAAAAATTCATAAAATAAAACGAAAATTTTTCGTTGTCAATTGATCATGAAGCGAAATGTAAAAAGAGAAAATATAAATTTAAAATATTTCGCGTGAAAATGTAATCGATCGAAACGAATATTTAAAGAAGTATCCACTTCACTTACATATTAAAAATTATTATGCGAACTTCATCTCACTCCCACGTGATCCCATTAATTAATTTTTTTAAGGAAAAAAAATATAAATTTTAATCTCACATGTTTCAAAGAATTTTTGTTCTTCCCTCACTCGATGACCCAATTTGTTGTTGTTTTTTTTCTTCTATCGACGTCGGATCCGCATCATTATAATCTCCACACACATTTTTCGATCATATTTTTTATTATTATTATTATTTTTTGGCTTGACGAGCTTGATTATGGAAATGTTTTGATGGGTTTATGATGTGAGTAGAGATGATGTTTGCAACAAATGTTGATGGATGATCGCTAATTCCCGAAAATATAAATTCATGTCAAAGTTCAAAACATCTGGATTGTTTATGACTGTAATTGTCTAAAACTGATATTTCAGTGGTGCTTGTAGTAGTAGCGTAATAATAGAGTAGGCAGCAGAAAAATTGAAATAAATTTCCGATTCTTACGACTTACTATTAGAGGCAGAAGCCTCTGAAGCTTAACCGCAATCACCGACAACATCTAATTTATCCCCATAATGAAATGAAAGCTTACTAATCAAGTCGACGACATGATAAAATGGCGAAAAGCCAACGGTAGTCGCCTTAAACTGACCAGATGGTAAACTTAATTGGGTCGACTTCATTTAATTAATTGCTACTCTTTTTTTCCTTTTTTATCTCCTTTTGTCGTCGTTTTCCATTAATGGAGAAAATTAAATTTTCCGCTTTTCTATTTGACGTCATCGTTTCACGAAGCATTGAAGCTTTTGAATTGTATCGTTTTAAATTCTCGAAAGACTCTCGGTGAAAGCGTCAGAGAGTCATAAACCTCGATTTTTTATACTGTTTGGTGACCGAGACCAGCTAGATAATCATGTCAATAAATTTAATTAATTTCCTATCAACTTGCAAAATGAACAACACGATATAAGCTCAAATTTTTAAAGAAAACGAAGAAAATCTGTTGGAAATTCAATTAGTAAGTGAGGGGAGATGACGATGATGTCACACATCGAATTCTTAATGACTTTTAAATTGCAATTTGCGTGTGAAAATGATATTTTGGTCGTATCAAGTAAATAAATTGCTTTTTAAATTGAATTTATTTTGTTGAGTTCTTTTTTTAAAACCTATTAGCAAATGTCGTTTAATTTTCTCCACGCTATGATGTCATCATCTCATCGAATGAGTATGATGTCAATGAAAAAAAGTGGAAAAATGTTTTTCACGTTGCTGAATTTCATTGAACTTTGACGAGGGAAAAAAGAACAAAAAAAAAAAGTTTACTGCTTGTGATGAGATGGAACAAAATATGCGGTTGAAGTGGGCAAATATTGGTCGCCTTACTCTGACGTTATTTCTCGATTTCAGCAAAGGTTGTGACAACTTGACCATTTGGTGTTGATTATAGAAAAAAGAAATTTTGGGACACGAAAAACTTTTCCAATTACACTCGAGAATGACGTCAAAGATTCTTCTTTATGATAAACGTTAAAGCGAAATGAAATATTTGAGAATTCCCTTTTTGGGATTTTCCTTTCTTCGAACTTCGAATTGTTTCCAAATGAAATGATAAAGAAAGGAAAAAGATTCATTAATGGAAGTTTATGACTCATTGGAAATACCATCATTGGCACCTTTCATCCGAAGAAAGTGCTGAGACTTTTTGTTCATTATTTGCGGAATGATAAAAGATTTTATTCGACGACGGCTTGAGATTACCTGAAACATCTCATAATGAAACTCGCACGTGTGTTTATTTTGAAGCATCTTGTAAATTCCGATGGTGTTCGTATCTATTTAAGAAGGAAGACTTTTTTTTTGGAAATGTTTGCCAATAATGTTGATTGGACGACGCGACACTTCCCAAGTATGTAGCTCCCTTGATGGTGCGTGCGTGGGAGTTCATACGTGAAACATTGAGGCATACGTTCCTCTCCAAACTTACAAAAGGTTCAATAATTTCCACAAGAGGCGAGGAGAAATTCTCAAGAAAGAGAGAAAGCGAAATTTCATTCATAAATTTTATCACCCGCACGTTCAGCACGTTTCATGACAGCGAACGTTCTTGTATCGTTCCTTCTCTTTTCTCCACCCTCACCGCGCATTCTTCAACTCCATTCATAGAACTGAAAACAAAGAAAAAAGAAAAAAAAAAACTTTTTTATGAATGAAAGCAGCAAAAAAATTAATGAGAAGAACGAAACAGCAATAAATTCAATTCATTTGAATTTTGTTTTCCTTCTTCTTTTTCGTTTTTTGCTTCATTTGCCTTTTTTCTCATTCACAAGAATATTGACAGGGAGAAGACGAATTCATTCACTCGTTAGATATTCATCCATTCATGAATCTGTTTGGAAGAAGTTTTTCGATGCGTAAAAATGATTTCTTCTCTTTCCTTTCCCAATTTGTGGGAAATTTGAAAGCTTCTCGTCTCTGTTTACCGATTTCACTCAATTAAATATTGAGAAGGGTTAATGAGTCGAGCTGTGAATGAAGCTGACAGTCGTTTCCCTATCGTCCTCCTTGAAGAATTTTACTGTCATCATTCGACATGAGAGATGAAAAAGGAAAATTAATCACACAGTTCAGTATTTTTGGATTTGGATGTTTACATGTTCGTTGAATTTATATCTTTCTTTTCTGTGATTTATCATCGCAACCAATAACAACGACAAGAAACTGTTTTTCGGGATTTGTTTTTGATTCTCAACTGAAGAAACATGTATGAGAAGGAAGTGACATGTGAACTTATGGGAAATTTGTTTCATCTTCAAAGTGATGTTTCTAGTCGTCACTTCTGTAAGAATTTTACATCAAACTTCCAACATTCCCAAACTCAATTTAATTGTTCTTGTTATTTTTTCAAGTATTTCATCTAATGTGTCGCTCTTAAGTAAGAAAGGAAATTAAATTTAATTGAAATGGATGTCGACATTAATGCTTCTTCCTTTTCCCATTTCTCATTCAATTTATCGGCATGGGATTTTTCTTCTTTCCCCTTGTTTTGAATTAAATTCATGAGCATTCAATGTATGTTCAGCTAAGCTATCGTCTTAAATCCTTTTTTTCATTCATCTCCCCCACAAAATCCATCCTTCGTTCTTAAGAACTGTGAGAAAAAAGGATTCGTAATGAATCGACAATGGAAGCGTTAAAATTAAATTTACTAAAGTCGTTTTTCGTTTTCACTAAAGCAGAAAAGAAAACGGAAAAAGAGTTAAGAATAATAAAAAAAAAAGTAAATCATTGTGAAGCAGGCAGAAGATTAATTCAGAGATGGCAACAATGTAATGTATCGGAAAGGGAATAAAAGATTGGAAAGAAAAGGTTTTTTATATCTCATCTTCAATTATTCATAAAAATGAAATCTTTTTCTTGAGTAAATATTTCAATTGAATTTCATTCTGTTGTCGCTAGACACCCTGGCGGGGTTTCGTCTCTTCAACATTGAATGACAACAGTGTGAAAGAGAATTTCTTAAAATTGACGACTGATATAAAGAAAGCCCACGATCTGAGACAACTTTGTGCAACCCCCATGAAAACATCACACTCTCTTCACCTGAATAAGCGACTAAGGCTTCGTATTATTCAGTTTCCAGTGAATGTTGTTTATTTGGAATACCAGAGAATGGATGCGAACCAAGTTACTGTCTGTCTGTAGGTTGCTAAAAAGCTGATTAAAAGTAGTTGATAAAGACATTTCCTGGAGACGTTTTATAAATACTTTCGTAATATTTACCAAGAAATTTCTAAATGAATGAATGAAGAAAGATTTAATAGAGAAATTCCATCGCCACCCACACAAAAGAAATCAGCACAAAACTCTTATTATGTTTGTGCTGTTATTCGATCGTAATTGAAAGTATGTTGGGTTGGGAAAGTTTGCAACATTTCGATTCACATTACCATATTGAGATCATTTGCTCATAGCGTGTTTTCGTGTTTTATTTTCGCGTGCTTTGACGAAATTTGCTGCTTGTTGCACCCACAACTTCCTCTCTTTAAAATCTAGATTTTATCTGTTGCTGTGGAGGTTTCATGTTTAGATTCCAATTTCTTGAATCTTTCATCATTTCTTTGAATAATTCAAAGAAAATTGATGTGTCAAATGTTTGCTTGCTGTTTCTGGGTCATGTCAAACAGAAAGAAAGAAAAAGAAAATCTTCCAGGATTCGGAGCGCGAGCTTATTGACGTCATTCGGGTTCAATGATTTGCACATCCTGACAAGAATTAGGTCATCGAACTAGATGGAAAGTAGGTCGTCACCTTGACTCGTATGCGCATTACCTCCCACGCATCCAGACGGGATGAGAAAACAATGAACTGTCTTCAAGGAGAAAAATCGAGTGAATGAACCAGCAGGGGATGTTTGTTTATGTTTGTCGTTTTCTAAAAATAGAAATTTGGGAAAAACAGGAAAATTCAAATCAGGTCAAGGATTTTTATTTATTTTTACTCTGTTTTGTGGCTTGATTGATTCGATTGGCTTGGATTCAATCTTTGTATGATTATTTTTCAATTTAAAAATAGAACAAATAAATCCATTTCTTGATAAGCTCAATTTAGATCCTAAAATTGATCTTTTGTTATTTTTTCTTTTTTCTTTATTTAGATATCACGTCAAAGTATTGATGCTTGCAAGGATTACTTCCGTGATGATTTACTGAAATCCGATTGGGCTCTTATGGTTGAATTGAAGAAAGCATTTCAAATTCTATAAGCTTCAGTATGATTCGACAGTAACAGCAGCAGCAGCAGCAGCAATGAGCTTAAATGTTATTTTGATTTTCTTCTTTTTTTTTACATAATTAAAATCTGCAAAATGTTAATCAACTGAATTGATTCAGATCTTTTCTTTTTCGAAATAAAAATTCTTTGAGTTTTATAATCAACAGAAAATAAGAAGAATTTGTTTGAAATCTTAATTTAAGTTCAAATAGCTTCGATAAATATTTCAGATTGTTTACGGCACATCAATTTTACTTTCGATCATTCATCGTCAATTATAATCATCGAGTCTTTTGAAGCATTTAACGTTAAGCGATTCTTCGATGACATTGATTTTAAAGTGGCTTAACGTGTCCAACTTCTCATTATTCTTCATCAAAAAATTCCTCTCTAAAGAATGTATTCGAGAACAAGGCGAGGCAACAAAGTAGCGCGGTGATCAGTGAAGTAAAGCGGTTCAAAACCTTTTTTTAATGCGCTCTTCGGCACCTTTAGTGGAGCGATCGATGATCATAAATTCTCGATGGTAAGACAGAGAGCTTCAGACTTCATTATAAAATTCCATAAAATTATACAAAATGACTCTCAATGTTTTCTTAAATCTTTGATTTTAAAGTTAAATGTGAAGATCGTTAAACATCATTTAACGATTAACCCCAATTAGTTTTTATTTTTTTGTCATCAGCTAGGGAATTTATTACATTGCTTTCTTGTTCGTTAAAATCGTCTCAAAGCAGAAAGAAAGACAAAAGCAAAAAAAAAATTGAAACAAATAAAAAAATCTCTGCAGTAGCCGCACATTGGTAGCCTCGACCAAAGACAACGAGTCAAGTGAATGAGATCGATCGAAAGATTTTAATCGTTATAAGTTTTTTTCCTTTTAATTTCGTCTTATTGCCCTCTCGTCGAGAGATGAGATTATTGATGATGTTTTTGTTGTTGTCTATCTATCTATCCATCTTTCTCTCTCTCTTTTCGATCATAGCCTGGAAATAAAAACAAATTTTATTGCTACTGGTTTTTGTTGATTCCGAAATCGTTAACTTGAATAAGATAAAAAAAAAGAAAGCAAGATGAAAAATCATCATCGCTCGTTGCCCGAGTTCAATATTTTGTTTTATGAAAGTTCTTGTGGCTGCCGGTTTTAGGATTTTGTTTTTATTTTAATTTCTTGTTTTCTTCTTTCTACAGTTTCGTCTTTAGCGATCGTTTCATGTCAGCTTAAGTAAGTGATAAAGTAAGCGATTATCAAACGGAACTTTCCGTTTCGCCCCATTCAGAAGAGCGAAGAAAAAAGAAACTGCTGACGTCGCGGTGAACTTCTCTGCATAATTGATGATGCTTTGCTGCTGTGAAAGAAAATATTAAAAAAATATTAATCCTTGATCTTCAAGCAGAATAGAATAATCAGAAGACAAACTGAATGCTGGAGAAGCGTCGTAAAAGTCAAATTCAGCGTCTCAATAAAAGTGATGGTAATTTAAGACAACATCAAGGCAAAAGAACGAACAGGCTATGTTTGTATCTCTGTGATGCTTCTTTTATTCTTTACAACGATGATGACGACGAAGACGACGAAGACGCGCTCTGTTCAACAGATGTTTTCATGTTCAATGCTGCTGATCTTTTACAATTTCTTTCTTTTTTTCTCTGGGTAAGGCAAAAGATTTTCCATGTTTTTCTTGTCTCAATCTACGAATCAGTCGTGTGTACAAACAACGTACAATGTTTTATTAATGGATCGTCTTCCCAATTTTTTACACTCGCTTTCATTGCAGAATGAAATAATTCTTGGAACATAAATAAATGAAACCAAATAAACAAAAAAAAAGGAAGAAAGATTTAGAATTATTTTTACTGTGATGGATCGACTTGACCGAAAGCCGATGGAAGTTTGCGGTTGATTTCGGCTGAAAAGCTTTTCGTGACTCTGAAATTCTTCGTGTTGTAAACAGATGAGATTGGAATTAAATAAATCAAATTTATTATTGAATGTGTAACTGTTTGCACTTTGTCATTTGTTTTTTATTCTTGCTGATAAAAAAGTCGTAGAGTTTTATTTTCATTCTTGGTAATTTGTTTTTCATTTTCAGTTTAATTTTGCCGAGACATCAGAAATATGCAACAAAGATCCAAATATATGAAATGTAATCAAAGGTTTCAGGTTCTCTTCATGAAATGATTTTTTTTTGTCAAGTCTGCGATTGACATATGCTTATAAAATCGACACAGAGATTTTGATCTTTAGCTTTTCACTGAGCTATCAAAAATAAAAAAAAAACTTTTATCTTTATCATTTCTTGATTGCCTCAAAGCCAAATATTTAATATGACCAATTAAAGCTCTGAGATCAAATTTCAATCATACGCCTGCAACCAACAGCAGCAGCAATAAAGTTCAATTCTGAAGTTTTATTTTCAAAACATTAAGAGCATCAATTTAATTTCCATTTCATTGCTAATGAAACAATCTATAAATTAATTAAATTTATTCGAGCGCAAGAGAGTTGATAGACGAGTTTAATTAGTGATGGAATGAGCTATGCGAAACAATAAACAAAGGAGCCTCAATGGGAGACTAAGCAGTAATGTTAAATGTGACTCATTAAAATTAACACAGCAGAATATCGTTCGATTATTAAAAGTTCTTTTAGTCAATCATCAATTGAGATTCAATCACTTCAATTGTCATTATAGTTCAAAATGACACATCACCAAGTGATGAATAAGTTAAAAAGTTCATGTTACAACTGGAGTGATTAAACTTTTAATTTGCAGTTACTGTAAATTCTCAATTAGTCACATTCATCAAAGTTCTTTTTAATTGATGTCACACATGAATTCAATGACATTCCAATGACTTCACATATTTCACACTACATGCTTTCAAGTTCAAAATCATCATAAGTAAATATTAAAAGTTCATTTCGATCGAAAGCATGAGATAGCAACAAGTAGACAATTGACAATTGACGGTGTGATGATGAGGGCAGAGAGTTGACAAGTTCTCTGTAACTTGTAATTGCTAATAAGTATCGCGAAAATTAAGCTGATACTTATAGTCAACGAAGGGCAAAATAATAAAAACAAAAACCTTCAAATTGAATTTAATAAAAAAATTCAGAGAAATTTGCTGATTTTTATCATCTTTATTATATTGAGTGATTAAAAAATAAATTAATTAAAAGAACACAAAAGCTTTCGAATTAAAAAAATGATCTCATCACTCAACATAAGCCTCAACGTTAAAAAAGCATCACGAGCGCAAGAGAAATGAAGCTGATGATGACACGAAAATAATTACATTAATGGAAAACTCATACAAAAAGTAACATTTTGTTTGTTGAATGTCACAATTCACGATTGTCATTAGTCATGTTTGAATGAGAATGGATTCTACCGTACTTGCCATATTCAACAAACAAGCGACAGTTATAATTGAAAGTTTGTTCTACTTGCGTAATGAAACAAAGGAGAATAAAATGTGGAAACAAAAGAACTGCAAAAATGCTAATTGAAAATGAATTAATTTGAGTGAAATTCACATGAGAATGATAGCTGAAGACTTAATTGATTCAGAGTTAATTGGAATTTGAAACTGCCATGAAATTTTCACGCCATCAAAAGGTAAATTTTCATTCTTTCAAGAAGTATTTAAGAAACTTTCTCGGGACTTGACAACAACATCGAAAGCAAATATTAAGTTGAATTTTTGTACATTAAATGATCACAACGGATATCCGGAGTGGAGAAAAAAGGGGTGTTGTTTATTTTTATTATTATTGCCATTGTTAAAAATGTGCTGTTATTGAGCAGCGAACTACATACGAAAATTTTAACAATATAATGCCTTAGGTCTCTCTCTCTCTATCTCTCTCTTTATCTATCTCAAAAGCATCATTTGTTACGCTCGGTTGTGATATGATTTCATTTAAATCTCCAGCATCATCAAATTGACATGTGTGTGTTGGTTTATGTTCACTTGATGACTTTTGCAGAAAATTTACGAGCACTGCTGATTAAGAGTACCAATCGCAAAAGACTTTCACATCCTTCCAGACAGTGAGTGAGTGAGTGACTTGCGAAGGTGGTTACATTGTCACTTTAATCGAAAGAGCAGACGTTGACGAATTGCCGCTCGTAATATAAGCAAATGAAATGAAATGCACACCGCCCATCATCATCCCTTTACAGGCATATTGTAAAACATGACACGATGTGATTTAATCAATTTCCTTTCATTTAAAAATTAATCGATTCATTAAGCGTTGTTGAATAATGTGAAATTCCATTTTTGTATCCTGCAGGCCCTTTGTCGTTGTCATTACATTCCACTGATTCATATAAAAGGCGATTTGCATTTTACACTTAATGCCTTTGTCCGAGCGAGTCATTAAAGGAGCTGTCTGTCTATGGGAGGTGAAATCGTATTATTTATGCGAATAAATGCATCTTTGTTAATCGCTTTCCAATCGAAGTTGTTCAGCATTTTCTTTATACTTCTTGGAGCTTATTTGACTCATGGTGAGCCATAAATCGACAATGTGCCTGTAAGGCGACTTACCAGTGTAATGAGCTTTGAAAAGTCTGATTAATCGCCATTCGAAATTATTCAAAATGAAATTATTTATTTTCTTACATCCTGTCAATATAAACTTGTAACCTTTTCTTTCTATATCGATGTTCTTCACTTGAGCAAAGCGAGTTCATTTCTTTTTCTTGTGAATGAATGAACTTGAGGTAGCTGTATCAGATTTAATCAATTAAAAGTGGAGATCGTAACGTTTTATTTAAGTCAATAAGTAACAGGAAGATTTAAGTACAGAAATCATTTTAAGTTGTGTTTAATTGCTAGCCAATAACTTCTTATTAATTTTCTCATGAGAAGATAAATTTCCAGCATATAATTATCACGATTGCATCGTTTTTATTCATCACTACTCATATTTGTTGTAAGTGCAAACCAAAGAAAGATCTGACAATGTTGTATAAAATGTAACAAAGTTTTTCTCTGACAATAGCTTAAAGCAATCGCAATTAGTAATGAGAAAGGTTAGCACGACCCCGCTCAACAAATAAACGATAAAAGCACAAACATGTGGAAGTCACAGTAAGTCTAGATGAAACCACTTTCAAGTCAGTTTCGAGCGATAAAAAGTAAAAATAAAAAAGCAATTTGATATCTGCAACGGAAATGAGTTTTTCAGGCTGTGAAGTGATCGTATGACGTAATTTGCCCATTCCCCCTTTTATTATCTGACTCGATAAGTCTCCGTACTTAACGCTCTATTTAAAGCACTTTTAAGCACCCAAAGCATTTAATTGATAACCTTTATAAAAAACGATTGTTTTCCGGAAAGAATAATAAATTCATTTATGGCTTTTTTTTTTTCATTCATAAAATCTTCGACATTGTACGGAACAGAATATTTTGCTCTCATTAACGCGATTTATTGCAAACACTCTTAATCTCCACTTCACTTGACGCAAACTTTACGCTATCATGATAAGAAGTAAGCGAGGCAACGAATAAAGTATGAGAGAAGGAGAGAGAAAGAGTTTAAAAAAATTATACTAATCACGAGTCAAACTAGAGTGAAATGAGACTTTGGGCAGTTAATATACTTATCGGACCGGAAGTGGATTAAAATAAACAACAAAAAATTGACATCGATTTTCTGATTTCTAAGCTGAAATTCGTTTTATGTGGAATTTTTCTTTTCAGACGATCGGAGTTAAATAATTTGCTGCTTTGGCAAATATTCAACGATTAATAGTTCGAACTAAAAAAAATGTTTTCCTAGGCAAGATATATTGAGATATCGCCGCCAAAATGGCTTTAGCTTGGAATATAAATTTTATTTCAATGACTTCTCACTACACGACATAAGACAGTAAAGCAAACGTCGCTCGAGTCGAGCGCTCGAAAAAAAAAATCACTTTGAATAGTTTTTTGTGTAGTTTGAAACTTATGTAAATTTGCTTTTAAAGTGATTAAATTAATTCAAGTTTTTTTTTCCTTCTCTTCATCTGTGCTATGTTTGCACGTTTGCCTACACTCGATTCTGTTTTCGAGAAAACTCGTTTCTTACATGTTTCTTTGCTTGCTTCTTGGGGCACGTTATCGTCTCCCCTCTCACTTCCAAATTTCAAGTATTTCTGATCTATGCAATTATAACTTTGATGAGTTAAGGAAAAGTTTCCTTTTCCTTCTTGTTTTAAAATATAAACATTGGAGAATATTTGCAAACATATATCAATGAAATCTTAATGCAAATCCACAAGACTCTGAAGCAATTAAATTGGAAAATGGGTTCATAAAGTTTGAAACTTATTGAAATATTATTCTTTTCATATTACCCATAAAAAATGTTCAGGGAAAGAATTCATTCATTTTTCGAAAAAGCAACGACGACGAACGAAGAAGCATTCATAAAAAGAAATCATTTGAAGCGTTGTATTTGTAAAGTAAATAGCGAAGCAAAGAATATAAATAGAAAAATATATATAAATGATTTTTATGTACATATATATAAATATATATTTTCATTCATAAAAATCTCAGTTTTGTTTAAAAAACTTTTTGGCTGTGACTCTCAAATCTCGATAAACGGCACAAACGTTGCGACCAGGCATTGTCATCATTGTATTAGTTGTTTAAGCCTAATCTCAATGCCTTCTCTCAGCTGAGCTCATAATCTTAAAGAAACGAAATATTCACAAATTATTTTAAATTCCATTCAATAAATATCAACTCGTTTTTCTCTTTTCATATTTATATTTATGTAAGCGAAGAACAACTAATAAGCAAGAGGAAAAATATTGACAATTTTCTCGATTGAATTGAATTATATCATTTCCCCCATTATCATATTTTTGAGTTCGTCCACTCTTTCATTTCTGCTTTTATGAATTAAATTTCTTTTTTGGTATATTCGAATGTTTTTTATGTTTCGAATAAAATTCATTTTCTTTAGACACCAAGCAGTAGAAATGTATTCATATCAATATAAATTGATTGAGCGAAATGTGGTCATGAGGGGAAATTTCGTAGTTTGCTTTACGACGAGAGAGAAAAACGAAACTGAGAAAATTCATTCATAGATTTTAATGTTGATTATTATTACGTTTCGTAAGACTGCTCACAAAACAACAGAAATTTACCATCATTTTGAAGCGTTATTACAAAGCACAAAATATTTCATTCATTTGCTTCATTCTCTTCATCGAATAAAGTTTGAATTCCTGTTTGAATGTGTAGATTCAGAAATTTGAGTAAAGCATGAAACTTGCTCTTATTTCTCACAAACCTTTTCAAGCATTTCTGATCCCCACCATGTTTTCAACTTCTGCACAATTATTGCTACGAGAAATATTAAATTTAATTTTAATTATTATGTTAGATTAATTTCTGGTTAAATGAAGTTAATAAAATAATTATAAATAACTCTAATTATTTATTATAATGAACATTTAAGCTGAAAAATCTTTGAAAGCTGTAAATTTTATTAAGGTGAGGGAACTTTGCTAATATTGTTCAAAGTGCTGAGTTAGAGAGAGCTTCTCTCAGTAACTTCCATCATCGTTCACACATGCATTCGACGATGTTTTTTCCTCGTAGTTCATTCATAAAATATCTTTTGAATGGTGAAGACACATTTCTTGTACGGGACAGTGGATTTTTGTAAAAGAAAAAAAAGAAGAGAAGCAAATAAATTGTGTAAAAAAATGAATATATAAAATAAAAATTCATACGTCCTGAATGTGTGAAAGCGGTTTCAATGTGAAATTATTTTAAATATTTTTCTTGTGTTCCTTGCGATAATAAACCTGAGCGAAAATAAATTAAAATTCTCTCGAAAGTGTAATTTGGACGAGAGCTAAAGTCATAAAGTCATTTGTTCAACGTGTTGATCAAAAAAAGCCTTTAAATTTGTGAATATTTTCAAAACAGCAAATGAAATTTTACAGTAACAAGAGGAAACAAAAGAGAGAAAAATAAAAGCCGAAGGCATAAAAAAAATAAGGAAAGTGAAAATAATTTCACCTCGCAGCTAGCAAATGATGAAGCAAAAAGTAAATGAAATGCAAGCGAAATACAAAAAAAACGAGAGCAAGTGAAAAAGGGAAAGAAAATATAAAGCAAAAAAAGAAAAATTTTTGTGCAGTGAAAAGTGCATTGAAGAGAAATTTTCACGCGAGAAAATTCATTTGAAAATAAAAGAAAAATTATTTGTAAAGTAAAGTTGAGAAAATAAAAATTCCTAAAATTTGTGAATTGGATAATTAAATTTAAATTTAACATTATCACGTCAATGAAGTGACCGCAAACAAGCGAAGATCAACTGAGGAAAAAGAAAGCTCAAAGACACGAGAAATAACACATAAATTTCTGGATTACGATTTACAACACACCTAAAAAAGAAACAAAAATAAAACGCGAGAAAAATTTCGACTTGCTGACGGATTAAAAGTTAGAGAATTAAAAAATATACTGAAAAATTTAAAATTCTTAAAAAAGAACTGAAAAAAGAAAAGAAATATCAATAGCAGTCTCTTTGTGGATTATTAAGGTGATAAAAGTTGGTGGTTCAAAACGCTTTTTATTCAACGAATCTTCATCGACAACACGCCGGTGAATTGCTTATAATTTTAAATGTAAGTACAAATAATAAATTTTAAAACTTTGAAGTACGCCTCGCGGTTCCGACATGATTTCCCTTTGATTTCTTCACTTCCGGCGTGAATTTCCGTTACAAAACTCTTACATACAGAAAACGGGACTCTAAGCCTCGACAAGCGATCGCATTCAACATTGATTAATGTTTGTTCGTGGCATGCCCCGTTATCAGTTTGCCTTTTGCTGTTTTTTCATAAAAACTCTTTTTCTTATCACAAAAAAAAGTTCTTTAAATGAAAAAAAAAAAATTCCAAAGCAAATCTAAACATATCCGAAGCATACAAAAATGTGAAACATAAACGCACGTTGAATTGAACTCGGCTTATTATGACTCTAAAAACGAAATGAAACTATTTCTCTGCAAAGTTAAGAACTGTCTCGAACTGTGAGCTGTAAATGTACACATTTTATAGTGAAAATAAATTGATAAGGGAAAAAGAAACGAGATTTACGATAAGAAATGTTGACATAAAGTGTGAAGGATTTCAACATTGATAGCTCTACTTTAGATGGAACTTTTTTTTAACTTTGAAGTTAAAGTTTCATGAAATAAAAATGACAAAATTTGTCGTTTCAATTCAAATTTCAAATGTCATTCATGCGAAGTAAGCTAAAGAAAATAATTCCAAACATAAAAAAGAGAAAAGAAAAACAAAATTTCCTTGTAATGCGATCATAAATTTCCTTTCATGAAACTTCCTCTAATGTTCTCTCTTTAAGCTTGTAACTCTGTCCTCTCATGAAACAGCGAAAGGTTCCATTCGCTTCACATTTCAAAAATAAATAATTATAAATATAACATCAACAACACATTGAACTGAAAATTTATTGAATAAACAAAGTTTTATTGATAAGAACCTTTTTTAAATACATTTATGGTTTGGAAATTGTCGAACGAAAGACGTTTGTTCATAATTTCTTGATTCAACAATCCACTGGAAGCACAAAACTTTTATTTTTTTTTGGGGGAACGTCAAGATGTAAATTTAGTTCTGAGACATACACACATATCTTGTGTAAGACTACTATTCAATAAAATTCGGTTCATGAAAGAAAGTAATGACTTATTAATGGAGACATGACGACGGCAGAATTCGCTGACTTGATTATTCCATTTGCTATGTGTGAATGTATACGATTTCTTTATCAAAAAGCGATTAAAAAACTGTCATAAAGTCACTTTGAGGCAATTGCGGGAAGCAAGAGAAATGATTCGAATTATGCTCAAAAAGTGGAGCAAAGGAATTTGTTTATTGTCATGATTTGCCGGTCTTACTCATCATGCCAACTAGTTTTCCCGCCCTTCACAGAAAAACACGTCGACTAAGCTGTGAAACTCGAATTCTAAAAACTTGAAACGCTTTTTTTTCTCCATCAAATTCCAGTTGAACAAACAAATTGGTGGAAGGAATGATAATCACATTGCCTCGGGAAGTTTTTTTTTATTTCTTTGTCGTTTGTCGTCTTGACGAGAAGAGAAGCGAAGAAGAATCATGAACTCTCACCTCAGCAATGTTTTGTAGATTAGACTCTTTAATAACTTTTCATGTACGAAATAATTTTTGTTTTTTTCTTCTTTAATTCACCAAAAATCGAGAAGCAAAATTAAAAGAAAAAAAAAACTTTAAAAACCTAAACCGGTTCGACTGGAGAGAGAGACGAGGTTTCGGCGGCGGAGCCGACTACTTCCTAATCGTGATTCGTCCCGAATAATAAAAAAAAAACAAATGTATAATAAAAATCGTCAAGCTACAGAATATTTCTTGACGAGACGTCTTGAGACGACAGAGAAAAAAATTATTTAATTTCTTGATTCTCTTTTTAAATACGAACCCGATTGGAATTTTTCACATTCTTGAATACGATCTAATCACACCAAAGACATATTTATTAGGTATATTTCGGCGGATTAAGAAATAATTCAAAGAACTCTAGCGATATTAGCACAGAATATTAGTTTTCTTCTTTTACATTCTAATCAGATATTGACTTCAATTTATTGACGTAGAATTTTAAGGAAATTCAATTTAATTGATTTAATTTACTGAAAAGTATCAAATTTAAAAAACTTTTTATTTTGATTGACTTAAATTTATGCTGACTCGAAATGACTGAATCTTTTACATTCATCATGTTTAAAAGGTAAGACTGAGTATGACACAGAAAAGCTCAAACGCTCGAGATTGAGTATCTTACAATCGCTTAATTCAATGAAAAATATCTCTGAATGGGATTTGAATATTATACGTGAAAAGTTGTAGCCCTTGAAAGCAAGCATCAGCTTGGCAATAACGATCAAGTCGAATGACGTAAAATAATTGTGAACGTGATCATACAAAGTGGAAGGATTAGCATTAAAGGTGTTGTATTTGTTTTACGCTTTATGGCTATCTACCACTTTATAGTGATTTTTTTTTGTTGTTTTCATCGTAAAATATGGATTTTAATTATTGATAAATTCTTTTCTATGATCAGTTGTGATCAAACGCCTTTCAAACTTATTTAAAAATAGTAAATTCTTTCGATTTTGTGGAATTATTGTTGTGGCGAGAATTTTGAACTGTTTAGCGGCATGTTGTATACATTTTGGCGAGTAACCTTGGCTCGTGTATTCGTTAATTTCCTCTGGCGCTTCGTATCCCCCCTCCCCATATGCTTGTTATTTCGCAGTCGCTCCTGTTATTTGTATGTGTTTCTGAATGTTGATGCTACTGCTGATGTTGTTGTAGAGTCAAAAATAGCGCCACTATAAATTCCAACCGTGAATAAAAAGTGCGCGTGAAAACCTGAAATCTGTGCGAAACGAATTTCTTTGAGCGTTTGTAGATCAAGCGCTTTATGACTTGTTACAAGTCACTAAAGGTTCCGCCAGCTTTTTTTCTGTTTCATTAAGTCAAATGAGTAGCGAACGTTGCTGGTTTGTTTCCCATCGTAGAATCTATTTTTGAAATTGAATCAAACAGATTTGCGTCAAAATAAAACACAAGGTATCATGAATTAACTGAAACCAAACATTTCATTCAAGATCAGACATTGAATGAAGTTTTTCACAAAGGCAAAGCACTTGAAACCTCTGAAGAATCGAGTTACTTTCTGACGGTGTTGCGTGAGTTTCACCAACAAAACTAAAAAGTCCTAAATAGTTATCTTATGAACATTGAGAAATTGTTGAGTAATTTTCAAAACATGAAACTTCAAAGTATTCGTTGTGCCATTTTAATGAATGAAATTTTGTTGTTATGAATAGAGGTCAAAGGCACGTTTTGACTTCATAAATTTAGATGCACGATCTTTGCCTTAAAAGGGGAAAATTAAATACATTGAACTTTTTACTAAAATTAAAAAAGAAACTGGAAAAAAATTTAAAGGCATTGAACTTTCAATTAAATCGATTTTTTGATATTTAATGACTAGAAGCAGATTTTTAAATATCTATGGATGAGTCAAGCGACACAAAGTGAATTAAAACTGAAGCCATTAAAAAATACTCCACTATGAAAACAATTTAAAATTAATTAATTTTTAATGAATTTCAATTACTTTTGTTATTGTAGTCTGTAACTGTCAAAAAGTCAATAACAAGCAATCATGGAAAGAGTCAATTTTTGAGGTATTTCAAAGAAATAAATGTCAACTAATGGGCTTCGCTTCAATGCGTAACAAAGCAGTGGAAAAACTGTTAAAATTCCCGTTGATTATGACGTCCTTGCTTTCGATTAGGTTTTTATTTTGAATTTGCAATTTTCCCTCTTCTGATATTCCCAGATTTAAGAAACAATTCTGAAAATGAAACACAAAATTTTGAATTGAAAATTAAAATGTAATTTTAATTACAAATAGGAAATAGATCAGTGAAATAATCTTGATGATTGTTATGGAAAATTCTCATTACACATTAGTATATTTCCTTCATTAGTTAAAACTGTAGTAATTTTCATCAATGAAAAAAAAGCGAACAAGAAATAGATTTGCTTCGATTCAATTGCCTTTGTTTAATGTATGAGAGAAATAACTCACACTAATAAGCTGAATAGATAGAACAACGAATGCTCTGTTGTAAGATGTTCTCTTTATTACATTTTTTTTTCATTCAATATTCAAGAAAACACGTTTCAACCATCGTCCGTGATTCGAGTTGATGATCATGCGGCGGTCATGTGCAAGTATGTGTGAAACAGGAAAACGAACACATTTATGAAAATCAAGCAAGCTACACGAATTCATTGAAGAAATCATAAACTTTGTGTCGGATGGAGAAAAATTTCAACACACGTGAGACATCTCACTCACTAACACTATGACAACAGCATTCATAATCGTCACCATGTTCAATTCTTTCATGTTCATATCAGATCCAGCGATTGCTTTCCATAAACAATGATTGCTACTTATTAATACTATTGTAAGCTCTCATTTGAAATTTCTATGAAACTCAATGAGTTCCAGAAACATCCGCATTATATTAATGCAAACGAAAACTTCCTTCGAATCTGTTTCTTCTATTTTTATTTAAAGAAAGCAGAATGTTCACACGAAAAAAATGCATTAGAGAGAAAATAAAATCAAAAATTCAGTCGAGGAAAATAAATTAAAATTATTGCTCTAATTAATGAATAATTTAGCTAGTGTTTTACATTTTGCGCGCGATGAGAATTAAAGATGATCATGATGCAATCTCCGCCGCGCGGCAGTTTCACCGCATATGTATGTTTCACATATGTTAGTAGACGTTTCTCTTGATCATAGCCTTAACGATGCTTGTCTATTGGAGTATAGGAAAGAAGAAAAAAATAAAAGATTAAAAATTTTGAGCGAGAAAACAACTGAACGGCATGAAATATGGCAACGCTGCATCAACGCTAATATATGAAAAGTTTTTACTAAGAAGCGCTTCTGGTTTATTTCAAACTTGGAAATTCTTCCAAAAACTCCGCATTTTGCTTTCGATTTTGCGAATTTTTCCGTTTTGGAAAAGTCATAAATAACTTGAATTTGTATACAAAAAGCTCAAAGCATCTTAAGCGAGTTCTCGGCTGTGGGAAAGTTATGAGGTTACGCAAGAGAAACACAAGTGAGAGAAGGAAGAGATATTTAGACATCCGAAACGGGAGAAGCGTGGGTGGAAATAAATATTATAGTTTTCCAAACGATTCGTAAGCTTACGGTGTTCATTTTACACCACTGCACTGTTAGGTTTCGAATTTGGAATCTTGAATGCTTTTTTAAAAACTAGAAGAAAGTTATTTCAATATAAATCTGATAATAAACACGCCATGATCCTAATCATTGGTTTCTTAATCGCTTTTACGACTTCAACGTCGACAACAAAACGGACTTTTATTTCTCTTCTCATACATATTCAGGTTATTGGCAAAGACTTTAAGTATTTTAATCAAGTAAAATTAAAAGGTATGAACGAATCAGAAAATGCAAAACTTAGCAAAAACGTAACTCAAGTACTTCACACAAAAATCACTCAACACAGTTATAAATTATTGTGATTTCAATTTCAGCTCGATCTTCAATTATTTCTGATGAACATCAATAAAAACAGAGATTTTATAATAACAACGAGTGAATTTATATGTGAATGAAATGCTTATAAAAAAGTACACACTGTCCTCGCCCTCTGCCACTCAATTTATACTCAAATAAATAATTTCACAATTTATCTTTATTTCGCTTGCCCATGAATGTCATTGATATTTTTTCCACCTCGGTCTCCGACTCGCTTACTGATTGCTGTGGAATATATTTTGGACTTTATTTTTTCCTCCTTTATTTTTCCTTTCGTTTCGTCAATTGACTCGAAAATAAAAAGTAACGAATTCGAATATTTCAGCTCGATTTGCCAGTTTTGATGAATTTCCTTTCAGGGCTTTTCTGCATTTCTGATTCTCTATCTCGCGAGATTTTTGAATCTTTTTTTTGTCGCTTGCCTGCGTGTATTCGTTAGTTTTACTTTTACCTCCCAGATAATTGATCACCATTTTTGGTTACAACAATCGATTCGATTCAATTTCTTTTCTTGACTTTTGCCAGCTCATTCGAGAGTTATTTCACTCCAAAAAATAAAACTTTTTAATCGACACATGGTGTGTGCTATGCCTTTAAAAGGCATGAAGAGACCCTTTAAAAAGTCGTTCATTTTAATTTCCTTTTTAAAAGCATGAATGAAGAAAGATACAAAGGTAATTCATTCATAAAACTAAAACTACATAAATAAGACAAAAGCCACAACGAAATTCGTTTAAGCTCGCAAGTAAAACTTGAAATTATGCAGATCTTTTATGAATGAAATTATTAAACACTTTGCGAAAATAAATATAGTAAAAAAATAAGTTATTCTCGTTAAGAACGCATGAATGCAAGTAAAAGAAAAAAAGAACGACAACTTAAACAGGAAACACGCCATTTTCACTATGGAAAAAAAATCTGATCTCTGTGGAGAAATGGAGCGGGAAGAAAATGAGAAAAAAACATTGAAGCCGAGTGTGTGGAGTGAGAAAGAAAACAAATTTAGAGACAGGAAATGATAATTATAAAATATTCATTTCCTTTTTTTATGATTTGCGTTTATCAAGCTTTGCTGTATCAAGAAATGAATGAAAAGCTAATGAGTGAAGCTCTCACCTGATAAGATAAAGAAAATATAAATAAATTCAAGCAATTTCCTATTGATAAGTCATTTAATCCAACTGAGGGTACTTGACTGATTGCGCCCACATTTAAGCCACTTGAAATGCAATTTCTACTCTTTACTTTTACATGAGCCTCACACTCAAGTTGAATATCTTTACAGTTTTCTTGTTCTAAGATGGAAAACTTTCTTCTTGTTTCTGACACCCACGCAAGTTTCTATTTTAAGTAAACCCCGACTTGACTGAATAAATGATGAAGATCTCGACTTTTTTGGATGATTTTTCTTTCACTTCCCGCCTTTCACATTTCTCTACAGACTGGAGGAAGACGTGAAAATCTTATTTAGGAAAAATATTCTTGATTCGAATGTTAGGCGTGAACGAGAAATTGCTAAATAGCTAAAATGTCCTTCAAACGGAAAGTCAGCCTCAACAACATCAGAACAATTCGAAGGCCATGAAAATAACAAGAACAAAAAGAACACATCTTCAAAGATATTTCCATTCAGCTTTTCTTCTATTTTCGGCATCCGAACGAGATGGAAAATACTTTTCCGAGAAGAGAAAAAAGAAACTTTTCATTCATTTATCTTCATCGTCGTTTGTTTTTATTGGACTCACATTCCGCCTACGCTTCATTCACGAAAAAATGTTTCCCATTCCTCGACTGTGTCGAAGAAAGTAGGAAGAGTTTTTTTTTTCTCTAAAAAGGATAAGACAGTTATTGCGTGTGTATTTGAGTTTCGTTGTATGTTTTTGAAAAAAGGGGAAATTTATTCAAGGGTCGTATGAAAATATGCCTCAAACTTTTCCATTTCACACCCACGGAATGCGAATAATTTTTTCATTCATCAAATATTTTAATTTTCTACGAATTAACTTTTGTCGTCGTTGTCGTCATAAGAATCGATGATGTCATGTGATTAAAAGGCTCATCTCATCAGTTAAAGTTCAACCTTGACCTCGACACTCGTTTAATGTTTACCGTGCAAGTCGCTAATATGATTTTTTTTCTCAAATAAGTTTTGAATGTAAATCAAATTAAAAATTCTAGAAATGAATTGAAGAGAGAGGGAGATAGATGAAATCAACAAATTAAAGCTGATTAGCTGCGACGATGATGATGATGGCAAATCATTTGAAAAAAAAAAAAGAATTGATATGCCAACGAGGCTATTAAAGTGATAAAATGAGAGATTTTCTCGGCAAATCTGACACGTGAATTATTATTTAAGGCTACAAGGTTTGAGCTTGAGAGCGATTATTTATATTCGAAAAGATCAGCATCCAGAGAGTATCATTTTACCGGTCACAATATTTGTTAATGCTTTCTGAGACTATTTGAGATTATTTAGCATACATAAATATGACTGAAACAATGTTATTGATGAAGGTCGGATTGTTAAAAAGTTGGACAATTGGAATTTCACGAACACAAATGCATGTTGAGCATGAATCACTTCAGGCGTAGAGAATTCCATTCGCAACAATAATTTTAATCATGAATCGAAAGCGAAGACTTTCAGATATATTTCTTGCAGTCGAAATAAAAACATGAAAACGTCCAAAGAAGATCAGAAGAATCGTGCAAGGTTGATTTAACAAAATGAGGAATTTTCATTCTGCAAACTTCTTCTTCTAAGAATAATAAAAACGAAAACAAAAAATCGTTTGGAATTTAGGCCTTCAAGCTATCAGACGTGGATGAAAAAAATTGAATGCTTTCTTCTTATTCTTAATAACTTCCAGCGCGAGAATATTAGACTACGTTCTAGTTGCCAAAATTTTCACCTTACTAGTGCGAATGCTTCTCTCTCGTTACAAAACTTTAAGATCATTCGTTATTATTGTTATTATTAGATAATTTTAACATCCGCTTTTGTCGTTTTTTTTTCAACTTTTTTGTAGCTCTAGAAATTAGACGACAATTCACTTACACATACAGCTTTTCTCTCTCTCTCCCTCCTTCATCTCTTTCTTCATCCATTTTGTATCCATATTCTTAGTTGTTTGATTTTTAAACAGAAACATCTTCTTCTGATTCTGACTTTGTCGTATCTCTCAAACTCTCTTTATGCTCAGGCTGTCTTCCTTCAGTTCTTTTACATTTTGCTTTCTTTTGATTTTCCAAAAAAATGGCTTTGTAGAATGTTTTTCCTTTCAAACTTTTCCCATTCTATCTTCGTTGATTTTTTTTATTGTGAAGTTAAAACGTTATTTGAACGAGAATTGGAGACCCAACAACACACGCTTGAGAAATAAGAGAAGAAAAAAAACTAAAGAAATGTGACGACTATTCTGAGAATACAGGTTTCTTGAATCTTTTGTTGCTTCATACATAACTCTTCTTAAGAGTAGAAACTCAATTGACAGTTGAAAATTGGTTTTTTCTTTTCAAAACCAAATACCTGAAATTCACTTTATTCAAAAAAAAGTTGTGAAATATTTCATAACTTTATGATCTTTAAAAAATTTGCATAATTATCATGACGACAGTCATAAAATACTATTCGATGTCCTACAATCAAGTTCATTACCCTAGACATAATTTGTTCAGGAGAAAAGGTTTCACTATTAAAGATCATTAAAAGAAACAGTTGAAAGAATATGAGGGAAGATCGAAAATAATAACAACAATAAAAAAAATCCCCAGAATCTCGTCATTGATTATATTGCTTGTGAAAGAACAAAACGAAACACACGAGGAGAAGAAAAAAAAAAGTTAAAGAATGATGATGGAGACAATGAAAGAGCTCAACAGAGCGAAGAATGAAAAGGTGAAGAATTTCGAAGAAAAATCATGTCGTAAACTTCTTCTTGTTGCTTGCTCCCGGCAGCAGCAATGGCAGTAACAAAATAAAACATTGTTCTGTGAAGTGTTTTTGTTTTTGTCTTCTCTTGTACGCTCCAAATTTTTTGGCGATTACGCAATTTTCGCGCCAAAATAATCTCAAGAATTTTACTAATGACTTTTTTTTGTTTCTATTTGATTTTTTAGAAGTATCGTATCGAATGGCAGAACGAACCAAAACAATGACGAATCCTGGAGAGACACGACTGATTTTAAAAATACTCCAAGACTGGTGAAAGCAAGAAGAAAACGAAAAATCTTAAGTTAGGTCAAATCTTAAGTAATTTACATTTAAATTTTTGACTGGAAGCGCTTGAAGAAGAAAGCAAAAGAAATTGAAAAAAAAGAAGAAAATCATAACTTCACTCTGAAAATAATTTATCACTCTGCAAGAAAATAAAATCGTAAACTTAGGAACATAAGTGTACACATATGTTTCATGGATCGGCGAAATGGCGGCGATCCTTTGGCGCCTCCTCGGCCCCCTAAATTCCTGCCTCGAGTCCATCGACCACGAGCACCGGAACCAGACACCGTAGACTCGCCATCCATTCACATCATAAGCACACATCCTCCACCAATTCCAAGTCATCATCAACCCATTAGCAGAATGAATATAAATAGTAATAGTAGTTCCATTAATTCATCGTTAAGTTCAATTACGACCACAAGTAGTCATCGATCAATTCCTCCAATTCCACCTGCGACGGCGCCTCTTACACCTTTGCAAAGCTCTAGAAGTAATTCAACAGTTAGTACATTCTCAAGAAGGCGAACAGAGATGCCAACACAAAGAATAGCATCAACATCGCCGGCACCGTCAGTAACAAGATCACTTACACCATCATCTGTAGTAGCACCAGCTTCAAACTTCATTAGTAATGCAATCAGTACTGTTGTCGGAAGAAGCCCATCGCCGGTCAATAATAGCGTGACACTTCAAATACCTCGACCGGAAAATGAGCGTCTGCCGAATGAATATGTTGACACGCCATTCACAAATCAGAACAGCAACAAACTGACAACGCCTGGTAGTCGACATTCTTTAGCAACATCGACAGTACCATCTAGAAACCAATTAAATAGTCATACAACAAATATATCTACAATTGATGGCATTAGTGTATTAAATAATAATAATAATCTAAATAATAATAATATTAATAACAATAACAACAAAATAATTCTACCAAATCGAACTTCAGTGGCGGTGCGACCCAATCTATTACCGATCACTAAACAACCGTCATTTCGAAGTACGAGTACGCTATGCAAAAAAGATGCAGAGCAATGCAGTCATTGTCCCGAGGACAGAATCTTGAGTTCCCAAAATATGACCAACAATAACGGTCTCAATATAAATAGTGCAAATGATCAGTTTAATTCGATCACGTGTCCACAATGTAATCGATGCCGATGTGAGAAGTGTCAGACACCACGTCCACTACCCTCAAAGTGGATTTGCAATGATAATTGTCTCTGCTCAGCTGAAACAATTATCGATTCGGCTTCATGTTTGTGTTGTGTCAAAGCACTCTTTTATCATTGTTCAAAAGATCATGAAACGGACTTTGAGAGTCCAACGATCCGATGTGCAGAAAATCCATGTTCATGCGTTCCATACAAACGAGCATCAAGATGGGGATGTTTGAGTGTACTTTCACTGTTACTTCCTTGTCTTTGCTGTTATTGGCCAATGCGCGGTTGCGTTAGTCTCTGTGCAAGTTGTTATGCAAAGCATAGAAGACATGGCTGTCGATGCAATAATCTTTCATCATCGAGCAGCACTAACAACAGTTTCAACAGTCGACAAAATATTATCAACTTGGCAACACCAACTAGTCAAGATCATCCACCCACACACAATCATCATCGGCGTTCGAATAACAATGATTTGACGCCTGAGAAACGACTTCTGGATTCGTCGAACAGTGAATATTAAGAATCAAATATTTAATTTAACTTCAAAACTCCTACAAACACTTCACTTCGGGATAAGCGACTTTAACTTATTGTCGTGGGATTAATAGAAATGAAAATACAAACTCCAAAATTATTTATAAAACAAAATGCATATTAATTAATTTTAAACTATTTATGTTATATATTTTAGTTTTGAGAAAAGTTGAAGGAATTTCAGAAAACAAAAATAGAATTGAAAGTTCTGCGATGTCACGAAGAAAATATAAAAAAAGTTAACGTCAGGGATGTTTAATTTGACAAAAAAAAAGAATAAGATGCTTTTCTTAACTTATATCAAAATTCATTAATAATCTTAGTCATTGTCTTGGTGTTCAAAGCAAAAACTTTCTTAAACATCTGCCAAAACGCAAGCCGTTATATTTTCACTTTGATTTTCAACAAGTTTCGATGATGTTGACAGATATTTTAATTCATACATTAAATTAGATTATCATCAAAAGAAAGAATGGAAAACTTGCATTTTGAAATATTTCATATAATGATAATTGAATTAATTGATTTTTGACTTCTGAGTCAAAGAGTCGCGTCAAAGACATGTTGTAAGAATTGCTTAGGTTTTATACGATTGATTTGAGACATGCAACATATTATAACGAATTTGGAAGGGGATTTTTAAAGTGGTAGAGGGAAAACAGAATCGAGAATAATTAACCAAAGACTGCAACACAAAAAAAAAGTAAATAAAATGAATAAAAAAGAAATCAAGAAGAAAACGCATAAAAATCAATCCTAAATGAGATAATGAGGAAATAAGATTATTATGTATGCAAAAATGTTTCCTAAATAAGATGAAGTAAGCTGGCACACTTGATAAATATGTAAATACTAAATAACAACACAATTATGGAAGTTGTTGAGTTTTGGAGTATTTAGGAAAGTGAAAATATTTTGTATTTTTTTTTGTAAAAATATTTAATGAAAAAAGAAAAACAAATTTAATAAAATCTGAAATGATAACTGGTTAAGCTAGAAATCTTTACGATAGAAAATTCAAAAGTTTTCGAGTTTCGATGAGAAGTACACGCTATGGAATGATGATCTATAACTCTAATATTGACTTGGGGCAAACACGAAAAATTTTTCTTCTTAATTACCCAGACAGCTTCTTTTTCGACACACGATGTTGATTTTTACACAATTAAACAAACTTTCAATTATCACTAGCAACGATTGAAATTGTCGAGAAGGCAAGCAAGCAAAAGATAGAAAAAAATAATTTTCTTCCAATTCACGGGGGATTTTAATTTATTGTTTGAATTGAGTAAATATTTATGAGTTTTTAATAGATAATATTTCCAACAGTGTTCTATGCTTCTTAATCTAATTCAACTCGAAAGGAAAAAAAAAGTTTCTCCTTACAGAAAATGCAATTTTCAAAAATAAACAACTTTGTGATGTGTGAGTAATATTTATTCGCGATAATCTTACTGTTTTCCTCTCAAGCCAAAAACAAGCTTGTAAAATGTCTCGCGAGAATCGTTCGAAGACAGAGTGAAAATATATTCTTAAACACCACTTCCGCTTTCACGTTTTGTGCCCGCGCGCGTAAGTCTCATAAAAGTTCATTTATAATTTTTACGATCATAAATTTTGCTGCTTGAAATAAATTTAAGAACATTCACACATTGGAACAGACATACACGAAAAGTTTTAAGAAACGTAAGAAGAAAAATATCTGAACGATCGCTCAAGGGAATCAATGTTTCAGGTTTGAGCTGTAATTGCGAGAATGAGCGCAGATTTTATTAATTAAACATTCATCAGACGATTTCATCGGTTCCATCAAACAATTTTCTTTCACACTAGAAAAGTCGGAAAAAAATAGAGTAAAAATAGTTAATAGTCGTTCGGTTTTCACTCACCGTAACTGAAGAAAAAATAAAACATCTTTTACTGCTCTCCCAACTTTAAAAATAGAATTTTTTTTATGAAAAATATTTCTCATCATCCAACATCCATATTTTTATGTGTTCACTTCATCTCCTCGTCGGTTGTGAGTGAGAGAAAAGAAATAAAAAAACAGGAAATCGGACACACACGCTCGCGATGCGACATAAGAGCTCGAGGCAATGTTATTGACAAGAATTGTATGCTTTCTCGTACGACTGTTTAGCCAAATATTTAACTAAACAATAAACTCCATTCGGTCATTCGAGAGTTTTTCATGCCGAAAAGTTGCGTGAACTAACAAAACTGATAAGAAAACTCAAAACTTTATGAATCTTACAAACATTGCTTCAATACATTACTCGCAATCGGTCAATGATTTTTCGTGTCCATTTCTTGTTTTATTTTATTTTAAGAAGAAAACGATTAAGAAATTTCTTTCTCGTTTCCTTTGCTCAACTCTTTTAAAGTTTAGCATCATTGAAGACGCTTTTCAAACTCAGGGAAACAATTGTTGAGATACAAGTAGCAAAGACCAGCATGTTAGAAAATTTACACACTTCAAAAATTCTTCTTATCATCATTCCGTAGAAGAAGGCAAGAAGAACAGTTTTTTGATAAATTACAAACAGGAAGTTGGGACTTTTTCTACAGTAAACAAAAGAGAATATTCTCGAAAGATTCGGCCAAAGATGAACGCAAAAGACTTAAATAAGGCAATGAAAGCAAATGTCTATCCTTCCAGTCAGGCACCAAAGAAACGATTCCTAAAATTGTTCATTTATCGAAAGAAAAAAAGATTCTTCACTCTTCCTTTTCTGTTGTTATCTTTCATTTGCTTCCATGACTGAATTCAAACATCATTTTCAGTTTCTGATGAAAATGATCCTTGTGAAGCATGCAAGGAATGGAAATTGAGAGATAGATATGTAGAAAGGGAAGAAGAGATACGATAGAAATTCAATGGACCTTTTCTGGACCCAAAGACTTTGCATTGTGTTCGTTTATTTTTTTTTCGGTTGTTTCGAGAGTAAAATATGTGTAAAAACAGATGGTCGTCCACCAAAGAAAGAAAGAAAAAAAAAATGAAAAGAAAGAAGGAAAAAAAATGTTTGGATGATGAAAATAAAGAATGGGAGACGTTTGTTGATGTTAAAATTCGATCAGTGACAGGAACATTCATAGCAATATCGCAGTGACAGCATTGAGGAAATTTCCCTCAAAATCTGTTTTCATTTAAGATCCAAAAAATCTTCAAAATTCTCGAAATGCCTTTTCTCAGAACGAAATATTTTATTTGTTCACAAAAGGAAATAAATTTATTTAATGACTGAATCGATTTCCCATAAACAAGTCAATAAGAGACCCAAAAATCAGTCGAATAGGTGTCTGATTGTCTACAAAGTGAAACTTATAGTTCACCTGCGCTCACAAATCAAATAATAATAATGTAGCACATCGTGAAAATATCTTAATAATTATTAAATATTGCATTTTCATGTTTGTATGAGAACGAAAAACTTTTCCTCTTGTGACATTGGAAAGATTACCTGATTTTATTGCACTAATTGCGCATTCATAAAATTATTCAATCTCAGAAACTGAGGTCGCCTTATTTTTGTACGAAATGAAAGAAAGAAATTGAAAACAAGTCTAATGAAGAATGAAATGATGATGACAAGTCGAAGAAATGAATTCGTATGGTTTAAGCAAGATTTTGTAGATTTCACATGAAATGAAAAGCTGAAGTAAATGAAAGAAAAAAAAATACAAAGTAAGAAATGTTTTTATATATTTTAATGAGAAAAATTTCCAGTATTATCTAGTCGTGCATTAAATAAGAAAGGAAGAAAATTAAAAGAAAATCTAAGAAAGAAAATTAAACTTAAAAGATATCTAAAATAAAGTTAAAGAGAACACAAAAATATTAAAACATGTTAAATATTCCGTTGAAATCAGAGAATTCTGAAAACATCAAACATGAAAGAGTAGAAGGAAAAAAATATAAAAATTATAACTTTTAAATGTTTCAGAATTCTTTGTTGTGAAATTATTCAAAGTGTTTCTCATGATGTCTTAACCAAGCAAAAGGAGATGAAAATTTGAAAGTAAAGAAAAACATAAAATGATGGGCTAAAGTTTAGATCAGAATAAATTAAAAAATAAAAAGGTTTTTTCTGATAGATGAAAAAGGAAAGAAAGAAACAGCTGAAACTACAAAATAAAATCTTTCTAATTTAATTAAACTTCTTTTTGTAAATGTCATTTTTGTAAATAGAAATTCGATAAGATTCGCTTCTTCTTCCTCTTTTTTGTGAGAGAAAAAAAAACATTATGAAAAAGATGTTGCAAGATTTATAATAATCTAAAATAAATACAAATAACAAATATCAAATGAAAAAAAAAATTAAATTGACAATCTTTTAATTCTTTGAAAGAGCGAATGAATGAATGAATGAATGTTTGTTTTTTATATTTCAGCTTAAATTTGACTTTTCAGAATCGTTTAAACCACAATGAATTTAAGAACTCATTGTGAAACCACAATTGTTGACTATAACAGGTGAGATTTGTGAAGGTGAAGGTCGTCTCATGTAGTCATCGAAACCATGAGAAGTATAAGTAATATATCCTCATTGAAGAAAAATTAATTCATTTGAAAATAGCTTTTTGAGTGACGTCAAAACGGCGTCGAAAAGTGAGAAGATTTTTCGCGTCAAATGTTCTCTTTCACGAGCTCCTATCAAAATAAATAAATTAAATTTCTCAAGTGAAAACAAACAAGAAAGAATATCACATGGCTTTCTTCCTCCCCCGTGAAAATTTCATTGTGTTGTCAAATTGTGTTAAAAAAACTGAATCTGTATGTTCTTTTTCCATTTGTTTTTATTAAATACAACAAGACGACAGACTGATGCTGTATGTGAGATTTTTGTTTTCATTTTCACATTGTAAGACTTTTCTTCCATAGTTTCAGATTAGATTGAAAATTTCCTTTCTATATACAATGGAATATATTTCATAATAAAACAAATTTAAAAGAACATCATGAAATAAGAAAACAGTAAAAAGTTTAAGTGATGGCCAAAATAAACAAAAAAAAACCTGAAACAAAAATAATTTTCTTCTTCACGAAAAACGTTATTTTAAGATCAGGGAAATTTAATTACGTAGGTTTTTGTTTCTTTCATTAAAAGTTTCTTTTTATTTTTACAAATTTTTCACTTCATTTTATATATATTTTCATGTTATTATTCTTATTATACTTTGAGAATGCCATCATGTGAGTGAAGAGAGAGAAAGAGTGACAAGCGTCAGCAACTTTTTATTGACTATCACGGGGTCTACGAGAATAAATACAAAGTTTGTAGTTTGAAAAGGTCGACAGATATGTTTATTGTTCATAATTGAATCAGCGACAACATTTAATGTTTTTAATGTTGAATAAATTGTAACTTTCTTATCCTATGAAACTTCTCAAGTCAACATCTCTGAAGGTTAAAAGTTGCAACATAAAATATGTTTTACTCTGCAAATGGAAAACATATGAAAGTTCTAAATTCTTGTCGGTGCCAAAGAAAAAAGAAGAAGACTCGTACTCATCGTTGATGTTGTTGTGTTGTTAAAATTAGAACACGACAAACAGCGCGCGAAAAAAAAGTTGCATCAACCAAAAAAAAAAGAAAAGATTTAATAAAAGAAAAGGGAGTAGAACAAGATTTAAACCGTTTTTTAGTGATCATGGTGCACACATTTTTTTAATATTTCATTAAAAATTTATTCATTTTATTTTTCGGTGTTTCAGGGAGGGAAGAAGATCTCAGAATAGAGCAACAGCAACAGAATCATATCATCATTATTTTTAATGTGTTTTTCATTTTTCATTCGTCGCTCTTACTCACATCATTGCTCTTTCTCTTTTCCCTTCATGAGATGTGCATGATGATTTTCAATGAATCAAGCGAAAATTAAAAACAAGTTTTGCTGAGCGACATCAGCCGGATGATCAACTTGATGTTCCATCATTCGTAATTTTCCATTTCCTTTCTGCGATGCGCTCATCACTAACGTTGATGTTATTTTTATCGCAATCGCAAAAAATGAAATGTGGTTAATGATTAACATCCCTTTTACGAGAGTTCTATGAGCTCTCTCGAACGTTATCAGCCTATTACTTGTCATTCTAGACAGTATGACGAAAAAGAGAAAAAAAAGTTTTTAACTCAACAATTTTCGAATGTGCAAACTTCAGCATAAAAAGAGTGAGAAAAATAATGAAATTAATTGATAACAAACCTTCAATGATCCCATTTCAGTCAAATTGTTTGCATTTCAGCTCGATGTTCAATGAAAAGAATTTTCTTGTCTTTCTCAAAAGCGATCGCGATCGTTCGAGTGATGTCATGAAGAGGATCTGAATCTTCAATGTTTTGAGAATTAATCATAGAATTAGCGTCGCTATAAACACTTTTCATTCTTTGTAAAGCATTCCAGCAACATTTTAACGTTGTCATCATTAGGATAAGTACCGCGACTTCCACACATGAGGCGCACCCTGAAACTCTTCTCCACTCGTTCGCTGTATACGAGTTTAAAATTGAATTTTTTTTTCTTTGAAAAGAAATGGAAAAAAAAAAACAACAACAGCGAAAGCAGCGTAGAGGTTTTTTTAATGAACGGATATTAAAGCATAAGAGAATAATAAGAAGTTTGTAAAAAAAAGAAATCAAAGAGAAGAAGACGAGAAAAAAACTAAGAAACGTGTTGGAATACTCATTAAGAAAGAAATGAAAGAAGTCCAAGTCGGTTCCATGATTTCCTCGCTCTTCGTTCATCCGTTCCTCGTTTCACTGTTGGAACATTTTATTACTTAAAGAAATTGATGGAAGCGGTAAGTTAAGTTTAGATTTCGTTCATGACGAAAATTTGTTGACTTTTCAAAATTATTTAAACAACTTTTGACTTTCATTATTATCAATTCTTTAAAATTTAATTTAAATAATTTTCCAACTCGAATTTTCTTTAAATTGGAGGTTAAATTTAGAAATTATGAAAGGAAAATTTTTTGAATGAATTAAAAGAAAATTCTGGAAAAAAGTTGAACTAAAAAGTGTGTGGGAGTCATTGAGTTGTAAGTGATTTTAAATATTCATGTGAAATCTGAATTTGTGTTGAAGTTTTATTGAATTAAAACGATCGAATAATATTTCAATTAAATCTTGCAATGATTCCTTATTTTATGTGACACTCAATTAACAATAAACTGTCGAATATATTAACAGCAACAGAAAGGTAATTTGCATTTTCAATCAGACAACAAATAGCATTTAATTTCAAACAATTCAACAGGCGAAACGTCATTTCCCTTTTGCAGCTTAAATGCGCATTTAATTCTCTTTTCGCTTTAAATTGTGCCTTCGTTGGTTTTTGATTCGTTTCGAAGAAAAAAAAAACTTTTTCGTTAATTTTTCAGGATAATCTTGGAAGAAGTTAGAGGAATGAAATTGCCGCGAAACGTGCAAAAAACTGAACACCGAAAACGCGTAAATAAAAGCCAACAACAAAACGAAATAAAAATAAAATCTTTTCCTTCGTTTGTTCTCTCTATGCTCGACTGTTCGTTTCGAGAGCAGTGTGAGGAGATATCTGTGTAATTACATTACATGTAGTAATCTCCAGCAAAGAAGTTCCACGACCTCGTAACATTAACTTTATTTTCTTCTTTCCATTTCATCATCGTTGTTCAACTCATACACACAACTATTCCAAGTTTTTCTTTTCTTTCTTTTTTGTTATTCGAGATTAAATTTCATTCTTCTCTTCACAACGTCGCCGGCCGATTCACATAGCTTCACAGGGCTTGTGTCGTACGACAATGGTAAGAACTTTCCAATGAGTCCAACCCAGACAATGCTTTCTGTAAGTTTTAATTCATAGCGTTTAGCCATCGTGAAGGTCATTTTGTTGATGTAACTTTTTTTTTTTTCATTTTATGAGAATGCCATGTCGTTATCGCAGTCAATTAACAGCGATCATAAGTCTTAATTAATTCGGTCGGCACTTTAATTGTTAATTGAATAAAATTCTGCCGATGATGCAGTTTTTTCCCATCACAAAATTGAATCGCTTCTCATTAATGCTGATGATGTCAATGACGACAACGAATTTCTTCTCTTTTCAAAGGGAATTTAATTTCACGCATTCTTGAGTCGTATTGTGATGGTAATGATGAGAATTTAGAGGATTTGTTACGGAAGATTATTTCACCTTATGGCAAACGTCCTGTTGAACGTCTTTCTGCTGAATCACTGAAAGGATTTCTTTCAATTCTTTTCTGTATCTTAAATACTTGAATGAACAACAGATTTCTGGTGAAGTGCTTCCGGAGTTTACGATTTAAATTGATTAATGTTTGTTAAGTTTGTCGTATTTGATTGTAAATTCAAAGTTCTGAGTTTGAAAATCTTTTTAAAATTCCAAGTATTAAAACTTATATTTTATTTAGCAGCAGTTAAAAAATCTCGAAATGAAACTTCATGGCATGTAAACGATCCCTTCTATCAGGATACACATGAGGGTGTTTGTTCTTTTGTTTTCATTTCCTCAACCAATATGCCCAAACATCGTCACAAAAAATGTATGCTGCATGCGTAAAAAATTATTTCTCGATTCTTTTTTTTTTTTTTGCCTTCTTCTAGACGAACGATGATGCTGATTTGAGAGCGTGAGAAACCGGAAACTATCCTTGTTCTACAAGGGATGGTTGGAAGAAGACTTTGAAGAGGGAAATCCGGCTCTGTTGAAGATTTAATCTCAAGAAGTTTATTTGAAAGTTTAATTGAATTAATTATTCGGTAATGGTTTTGAAATTTTCCTCAATTTTCAACTGCCAGTGATCTGATGTCATTAAACTTTGTAAAATCCACAACTCTCAGCATTAACATTCACTCAGCACTTCCAAATAAATACAAGAAAAGTGCATTAATCTTCATTTTTTTAATTATTTGCTTTAAGCTCCACAATATTGCACAATGGCAAATACTTTGTAGATATCCAAAGTAAAAGTTGCGCGGAGGCTTCATTTAAGTCACATTTGTTACTTCGTTTTGCCGGTTTGCGGGTTCATTGAACAGCAAATTATTATGATGGACATTGAATTAAAATTGTTTCTCTTCTCCTATGTTGAATAGTGTTTTTGTTTCGAATGGAATAGAAATAACAGAATGGACAAACAACTCGGAAAGAATGGAATGTTGCGTTTTCAATATGAGTAATTTAATCGCCATCGCAGCCGGTGATGGAACTCAGACAGTTTGCGATCATGAATCGAGAAGGTAGAATGAAGAATTCACCTCAACATTCTTCAGTAAATTGTCAGAGATGATATAAAGCGAAATGTTTCCACTTTAATTTATGGAATTGTTGATCTTCGTTCACCATTTGCTTTAACATCTCTGTCAAAGCGACGATCGGTCAAAGTCTCATTCCTAAAAAATATTTTTTGTTTCACATCCAACGTTACGTTCACTTCAACATGACACACATTTTTCTGTTTCCATTTTGACTACATATATTTTGCCGACTTCCTGTCATTCTACGAATTTTTTTTCCATTTATTTATTTTAATAATCATCATCATTGTACAGCTTTTTTTTCTCTGCCTGCCCTCTACAGCTTTCTGTCTCGTATGTACGCTTTTATTGTTATTTTTTCGATTGGCTACTTCCGGTTTTCATTTGAGCTTGAAACAAAACAAAAAAAAAAGTGAAACGAAACGTTCGAAACATTTCGCAAAGCAAAAATATAGTCTACGAATCATGTTTCAATTAAATATTTCCCATCATCTAGATATTTCATTAAGCAAGTTCTCCAACTTAGATTGCGATGAGAGATTAAAATCTTTCTTCTCCCTCACACTTTATTTAAAGCTCAAGAAGAATTCGCAAAGTGCTGTGTAAATATTTGAATGTTTATTTCTTACGGCTACGCATCTTAATTCTTTCATTGCGTCAAAGCTTATGAAAACATATTTGTATGTTTTGTTTTTACTATTTTCAGTTCATCAATTGAATTTAGACAGTAATTGTTGAGCGGGTAATCATGTACAACGATATTGATAACAACTTCAATTACCTTCTCAAAATGAGTTGCCAGTTATGGCTAATAAATTTAATTCCTTCTGAAGCAAATTACTGTCAAGAACAGAATTTAATGTTTGTCGTAATTGAAAGGAAAAAAAAGATTAATTTTTTGTATTCTTCATGCGTATCTCTACGCAACCTGACACTGAATAAATATCGCCAAATGAGTGTTTGTTACTTTGGTAAAAAAGAAAGAAAAAAAATTAAGCAGATTTTGTCTGTTTTCTCTTCGACATTGGCTGATCACTTGAGTGAGGCTTTTTTTTTTGCTAGTGGTTGGTTAGGCGACGCCGAGATCAAGTAGAAAAAAGTTGTGAAAGATAATGTGTTGAGAGAGGTTTTTTTTAAAATTCGTGATTGAATTTTAAGATGGAAAATATTTGTTAGTCAAGCTACGTTGCCAAACCCAAATTCTTTCTTTTTTTCAGTCCTTCAAAATCATTAAAGAAACAAATAATTTGCAATGCACTTCTTCGCTCATCAATCATGTCATGTCTGTGCATTTCTCTTAAGATTTCCTTCGACCGAAACATTTTAGTCTGTTTGAAAGTCGTTTCCACATATATGCAGTCAATGGCCCATCGTTGTTTGTCCAGTCATCAGAAAAAAAGTTTAAAATGTGAAAACGAACGATAATCGCAAATTAATGAACAGCGGAAATGATGTCATCGTGAATGAATGGAATTTTTTTCTGTTTACGCTGCTTCAGCTTTAATAAACAATGGAACAAGCGCTTTTGAATATTGTTCGATGTGGAAGAAAGACCCGTTGGATCTTTTTGTATTGTGGTTGATATTCAAGTCTGGTGCTGAGTTTAAATTTCAGGTACAATCTCGGTGGGCTGAGCTTGAGTCGTCAGTTGAATTATTAATTTACATTCTCATTTCCTTGACTTCCTGTTAAATAGAAACTTTTATGCTTAGAAGCTTTCATTTAACTACAAAAGTTACTCAACATTAAATTTAAATTGTGCGTGATTTGATTTGACGCGCCAATTGTAGAATTCCTGGAAGTCACATTGAAGGTTTTCCGCATAAAAATGTTATGAAGTCATGGTCATGAGAATGATGCTTTAAAATCTAAAGATGAAATAAATGTTTCAGGTTCGAAATTTGAGTGAAATATTTTGATCATCGTCTGAAAGGTTGTTGAAGGCGAATGCGAGAAAGACACAAAATGTGCGTTTATACATCAACAACAAGCGCTGGAACCGTCAGCTTGTAAAAGAGATTTGTAGAAAGAAGAAAATAATGTTGAGAGATTTTTGGGAGCGTTCTTTAACATTTGTCACGTCTTAAATATTCTTCATATCTTTTATCTATGCATTCCTTTAAACAGTTATCGATTGACATACCTTTCAAATAACGTCACGTGCGTTGATCGTTTCCGTTCAAAAGTGGATATTCATGAGCTTACAATCTGAAGTCGTTTTATGATGATCATCATTATGCGACTAGAATTGTTCAACACCAACAACATCATCAACTTGTATCATAAAGAAGAAAAAGAAGAAGTGATCAACCAGCTTTTTCTTCCACGGGTGCGTAAGCGTATGCGTGATTGTATGTAAGCGAGTAAATATCGCGCAACGTGGCACGAAAGAAAAAATGAATGATAAACAAGTCAAGAGATTTGTTACGAATGCTTCAACTAAATTGGAAGTTGCCTAAGGGGACCTTAAGCGTCTCGCAATGAGTTGACTGCTGATAGTGGGCGAATGTGTGGTGTTGTTTTTTTTTTCACATGTAACATTTATTGGATCAACATTTTCTGTTACAGATTTCACTTGCCATTAGTGGGTTGATGAATAAAACTGAGAAAACAACAATAACAACAATTCTGATGCCGTCGCTTAAAGTCATAAAGTGCGTGGTACCCACCAATGCTCAAGTTGAATATTTTATGATTCATAACGTTTTTTTGAGACAAATGGAAACGGAGGAGGGCATGATGATTCAAATAAAATGATACTTGGCGTGTGAGATGATTCTCATGTCCTACGATCGTCACGAGAAAAAGTGGGAGAGAGTTCAACCAACTCTAATTAAAATTACTCGCGTTGATTACGCGTGCGTTCGACCAAACAAACATCAACAAGTCCATCTTGAAAAACGAGAACGAATTATCTCCTCCATTTCGATCGTCTTCTATTCGCCCTTCTTCTATCGCGATCAGAACTATGATTATCTATGATGGATTCGTTGGTTCCAGCCAGATATTTATTCTAGCGAAGGTTTGAACGAACATAAAAATTGAATGGAGGAAAAAAAATGTAAAAATGTTTTATTTAACGCGATGACGATGAAAACTTTTTGTTAATTAACGGTTTTAATCCGAAGGTGAAATGGAAGTGAAAAGAAGACTTCACATTTTGTCTTGTCTTATTGTTGCTTTGTCTTGTGCGTGACCCCTGTAGAGATTGTTTCTATTTTTTTTCTTCTTTTCTTCTCTCTTCCATTTCATATATTTGTTCACTTGTTTATTGCTGCTACTAGTAAAGTGAGTTGCGTTTTGATGAGATGAATTGATATCTTACTGACGACATGACAAAAAATATATACTTAAATATATATAGATACTTCAAATAATGTATTTTTAAGCAATGTGTGGGAAAAAAGTTTTTATATCATCAAAGTTGTTATTTTCTAATTTGTTTCATTTTTGTTTAGTGTTTCAACGATCAGTGGAAGCGTTGTGAAAATTGTAAGTCAAGTGACACAATCCTCGGTAGTATAGTGGTGAGTATCTCCGCCTGTCACGTGGAAGACCCGGGTTCGATTCCCGGCCGGGGAGGATTCTTTTTTAATTTTAATTATGTTTAAAATTTATTTACAAATGTTCTTATCCAGTATAAATAGTTTCATCGCGAAACGAAAACCATCACAAAAATTTCCTCGGTAGTATAGTGGTGAGTATCTCCGCCTGTCACGTGGAAGACCCGGGTTCGATTCCCGGCCGGGGAGGATTATTTTTTTAATTTTATTTATTTGAATAAATTATTTTTAATGAATTAAAATTTTTTATTATAACTTTTGATGCAAATAAATAAAATAGAGAAGAACAATAAACAGACATCGCTTTGATCAGCTAACATAGAACGTGAATGTCTGTTTCACAACCCACTCTTGATTTTTAATCTAATTAATGATGAATCATAATCAAACCTGATTAAGCAAAATTTCTCTTCTGTATTGAGACTCTTTTTTACTCTCTGCGATGCGTGTTTTGTTTTCGTCTTCAATAGCAGAATAAAAAGAAAATTTGCTGGTCCCCATATCGAATGAGACTGTAGAAGCAAAAACAGTCTCAACACGATCAAAGCATATTTAAATTGTTCGATGGCGCCGCGAAATTGGAAACTCTCTTAAGTTTGCTACTTTCATTTGTTGCTTTTCTCATTTTTACCCCATTCACTGAATGATTCTGTGAAATAAACAAGCATTCGATGAATTTTCTTCAACGAATTGATATTTTTTCTTCATCGTAACTTGTCTTCGCCGAAAATAAAACTTCCATTAAAATTCCTTTCATCGTAAATGCTGATTATTTGTTGATTTTTCCATCAATGCGTTGAATAAAAAAATTACTCTTTGATCGTGAAATCTTTTTTCCCATGAATGATCGTTTCTTATTATTAATTGGTTAGATAATTTGCTTTTCGAGATTTTTTGTTACAAATTTTAAATGAAGATGAAATAAAAAATATGAAATGAGCTTCGTAATGGAAAATTACTGTTTATTTTACACATTTTTTAGTAGACGGTAATTGTTTGGTTATCCTGTTTATTTGTCAATTGAAAAAGTTTTAAATATTTATCAAATCACATTGTTTCGAAAATTAATTAAATTTTAAGTTTTATCTTGTAACTTTTAAAGTCAAAATAAGAACTCAATAAAGATAACATCGTCAATGAAAGTTCTAGGACATGTGTTTGTAATTTTAAAATCCCATTCAAGCCCGAATTTTATGTCGTAAAAACAAATCGCATGAATCTATGAAAGCTTTGAAATAAATTTTTCACAGTAAACTTCTGCTGATATTTAATCTAAATTTCCTGTAAGAAAAAAACCAAATTTAGAAAAAAAGAATTAAAATCATGGAAGATACAAACTGTGCTAATTGTCCTAAGAAGTGCCCAGATAAAAAAATCGTGGAAGATACAAATTGTGAGTGTCCTAAGATGAATTCAGATAAAGGGAATAAAAAATCGTCGAAGCCTAAGCGAAATCTTAATGTTGAAAGGGAACCTCTACATAAACCAAAGCTTGTCGTTGTTAAAGAGACTTTCGAAATCTTTTGCAGTCGTGTTGTGTCGATTAATGCGGATATGGGAATCTTGGGGACGAAACATAGACTTAAGTATTTAAGTAAAATGCAAGAATTAAGATGTCGAGTAAAGGAAATGTTGGGAACGTATCCTAAGTACGTCCCCGAAGAAGAGAAAATCAAAATCCATCCTAAACATGCATACATCTCACCTGCATTAGACGAATCATTGGAGAAGCTTTCAAAGCCTCCGAAACGATATGTGGAATCAACTTTGATGTTGATAAATCAAATGATCGCAGATTTGAAGAACAACGAACGTTATATGAAGAACAAATTCAGAGATTCTTTATTGAAAGAACTTATTAAGCGTCGCACTCAAGTTCTTGACTTCTATTCAAGTTATCCATTATCCCCCAAGGCATCAGAACACGATTTAGAAGCTTCAGCTTCTCCCCCTAAAAAGAAGAACGTGCCAATCAATTTTGTTCATGTTGATTCAACCAACAAGCAGGGGGTCGAAATTAAATCACGAAGACTTGAAGTTGCTTTTGATGAAGCAACAAATGATTTGGCGCTTCCGAAATACCGAATTGTCTTGGAAAGCTATGAATTTTTCAAAAACTTTGCTATGCAGCTTGATTGTCAATTGAATGTAAAAATCGTTACTCCCGAAATGATTGAAAAACTTACGATCATGAAGGAAATTTCAAATAATCGAATTGAATTTCTCAAAACTCTTAAAACTGAAATTGAGCGTGTTCGAAATTATTCAGCAACTGAATTTAAGAAAACTAATCCGCCTTCAACTTCAAAAGAATTTATTCCTTATTCTCACTTTCTTGAATTACCATCAAGAAGTAAACTTCAAGATGCACTTGAAAACCAAAAGAGACTTTTAGAGATTGAGAAAACTAAGGCAAATGCAGGTAAGCGACAAAATTGTTTTATTTCAATAAAAAAAGGAATTATTCAAATTGTTGAATGCTTTCAGGTTTATTAGAAGAAGAACCTGAAAAAGCTGAGGAATCTGAAGAAAAAGATGATTTAAAATCGAAAGAAAAATCTCAACCAAAAGAGAAAAATGATTCAAAATCAAAAGAAAAGTCTAAAGAAAAGGAGAAAAACGATTCAAAATCGAAAGAAAAATCCCAAGCAAAAGAAAAAAACGATTCAAAATCTAGAGAAAAGTCACAAGCAAAAGAGAAAATTGACTCAAAATCAAAAGAAAAGTCTAAAGAAAAGGAGAAAAACGATTCAAAATCTAGAGAAAAGTCTCAACAAAACGATAAAAACGATTCAAAATCTAAAGAAAAATCTCAACAAAACGATTCAAAATCTAAAGAAAAGTCTAAATCAAAAGAAAAATCTGATTCAAATTCAAAAGAAAAGTCTAAATCGAAAGAAAAGTCTCAGCCACAAGAGCAGTCACCGGCAAAAGAAAACTCTGAAGAGGGAGGTGAAGAAAATGAAACTAAATCAAAACGAACATACATCGAAAGAATCACCAACAACATAAATTTCATTGAGAAAACTCTGGAAATGTTTCCAATACCAGAGAAGCCACTACATTGTCCACCACCTCCCGAAGAGAAACATCGTTTTAAGCCGTCTGGCATAAAGGAAGCAGCTGTAACAATTCAAGAAGGTGAAGATGGAAAATCTTCAAAAAATTACAATTTTGACGAGAAGACAAACTTCCTTGCAACTCCGAAGATGTCCATCGTAACAAGTGCTTACGACACTGTCTATGATCTCGTTCAAGACTACACCAAAGACGTTCGAGTGTCTTCTGCTTTGTGCACACAAGAAGACAAACCTGAGGAAGGTGAAGGCGAAGACGAAGAAGCAGAATCACCACCAAAGAAAGTCTTAAACAATCATCAAAAAATGACAATGAAAAAACAGTTGGAAGCAAAGCGTGCGAAACGAGATTATGAAAAGATGGCGAACCGTTCGAATCGTCTCCTCGAAGCTATTCAAAATAATTTGGATAGAATAACAGAGTTCCAAGTAAGAAATCGAGTAATGCAATTCATTTAATTTTATTTTTCAATGTGAAATTGTAGACAAAACCTGCTGAAAATGGACCGTCGGACTTCTATCATCACAATACTTGTACAGCTGAACCTGATGCAGAACCAGAGCCCAAATGCATTTATAAAATGAAGAAACCTTACGAGACTGTCGTCAGTTCTCGCTCGACGAAGATTCGATTGATTGCATCTTTGGAGTTGTATGAGAATTGGTTGAAGGAAACCTCACTTGATGTCAGGTATCGTGAGCAAATAAAAAACATTCAACTACTCGTCAAAGAGATGAAAGATGATGAAAATCAGGGAGAAGGTGAAGATGCTGAAGAAGAGACTGAAATTCCAATTAAACCATTTCTAGTTTCAAAGCACACGATTCAACTCCTTCTCAATATGGAGAATTTAAAGAAGAAAATCGAAGAATATCCGACAACAGTTGATGAGAGTCATGAGAAGTCACATCAGCATTTTGACAGTGAACCATTCGAGCATGTCCAAGGTGTTTACAATGCTGAATGGACGGAAAAGTTGGCAAAACCCAAACCAGTTCTTTTGAAAAGTGTTTTTGAGGATTTCGGAAAATTTATGTCGAAGGAAAAGTGTGAAAGAATTCAATGCATTTTAGGAGATTGTTTAGAAAAATCCCAGCCGAAGGAAACAACTGCAAAAAAATCTCCTGAAGAGTTGAAAATAAAAAATCGTCAAAAAGCTGTCAAACTTTATGCTCAAATCGAGAAGAAAGTGACTGAAGATGTTTTGAACGAAATTTCAACTGAGATGACGAGAAAGCTTCAGAAAAAGATGAAACAACGTAAAGAATCTCCAGTGATAACAATAAATCGTCGAAAGCTCAACACCCACACTTACAATACAATTTTCGCTTTAAATCCTCCAAAAGACCACGAGGAAAATCAATTTTGCTGCAGCTTCAGTCGACTCGTGGCTGACATAATTTTAAAGACAATGATCAACTCAATAAATTCAATTAAGCCACCAAACAAAAAACAATGCTTAAGGAAAATGAAAGCAGCTGAAAATAATCGCGACATCATTGAAATTGCAAACAAGTTATCTGTGAAATTTAACTTAAATGAATGAAACAATTTCTCGATTCTTTATTCTTTTATTGAATCTTTCAATTCTTGTTAAATTTGCCATTTGAAGTTATCAAGTTAAGTCGAGAATTTTCACAAATAAATCACATCTGAATATCCAAAAAAAAAAAGAGTTTTCAATTGCATTGGATGAAAAGGTAACAGTAATGCATTTTATTCCGATGGCGCCTTCATCTTTAAGCACACAATCATCATTAAATGAGTGATGAAGTAGAGTAAGAGCGAGACTGAATTGCTTTGTTGTTTGCTTAATCCAATCTTACGTCTTTCCATCTCTTTTTCATCAGCTCCCAACTCACTCTTCATAAACTATCATTACCAACTCACTTTTTATTTAATTATAATTTTTTAAGCCGTCAATTACTCGAGACATGTCTGAGATTGATTTTTTTTTCACTAATGAGCCGCGTGAATCAATCGAAACGACAATTTTCTTCTTTCTTCCAAAAGATTGATGATGAAGGAGTTTTTAGTAGGTTGATGATCAGATATAAATTGAAACGTTGAATAAGATCAGAAAACAAAAGAGAAATCCTTTGAGATATTCAACATTCAAAGTGAAACTTACTTCATATTAATTAATGATAGCATTGAATGCCAACTTAAAGTGGTAGCTGTTTTATTTTACATATCTATGGTGCGAAGAAGTCGATAAGTCGAGACATTTAAGATTTCTTCATTTTTCAATCTTCAATATGCGCTGAAGAAACAAATTTATGAATCTTCTTCGAGCGAAGCAGCTTTTTAAAACAAGAAAATCCTTCTGCATGTCGCGTCATATTACAAGCTGGTTTTAATCCGAAATCCGTTAAAATCATTACTATCGTTCGTGGACACGCGTCAAGTCCGTATATAAAATCTTTTTTTTTCCTTCTACTTCTTCATCATTCTACCAAATCTCAGTTCTGTGCCCTCTTCAACTGATTTCCTTCTTTTTCTTGTTTCTTACTTCATGTCGTCGTTTGTTGCTTCTTTAAGGCCTTTAAATTTCTCATTTTTTATATATTTTTTATTATGATTCCTTCGCTCTGCTCCATTCTTTAAAAACTTCTTTTTAATCCATCATCATTTTACCATTCTCTGCCTTTCTGCCTTTTCTTTAGTCTCTTCTTCGTTTCCTTCTCACATCGTCTTCTACATCGTCTGATAAAAGCAGCACCAAAAGATCATTTGCTTTGCCAAGATGATTTTCTTCTTTTTTTTTGTCTTTTTCATCTCTTTCTTCTTCATCTCTTTCATTCGATTTATAAGATTTTTTTTTCGTAAAAAACTACAACACCGAAATTAAAAAATGCTACCGACTTACGCATACTCGTATAGGGTTGAAGACGATGTTTTGGTCTTTTTAATTATTTTAATTTAAAATGTTTTTCTCCCTAATTTGTTTTTCAATTCATGTTAAACATTTTACTCATGAAAATAGGGTTGATGTTAATGCTTTCAACTTATTTCTTATTTTTATTTCGCTCCTTCTTTCGATCGAGAAATTAAGCCAAAATAATGATGGAAGAAAGAGACTGAAAAATCTTACAACTTTTTATGCCATGCCATGATTTTCTTCTTAAAGAAAAAAAAACGACGTCGTTGTTGTTTCTGTTGTCATTTCTGGTTTTCTTGCGTATCATGACGTGATGTTAGGCTGCTGCCTGGTATAAATTTTATTTTATTTTTTTGTTAAGATGCTTAATGTACCATAGAAGATCACTTTTTGATGGAAGCATGAACGATCATTTTGGAAAGGCTGATGTTGAAGCGAGAAAAATGATTTTTGTCATTTGTTGTTTTTGTTTTTGGCGTACAGATCATAATTCTTTTACATTCTTTTTCAAGTTTGTGTGTTGTGCGGCGCAGATTCTCGTCAACTCTCTTTGCTGAATAAAATAAATATTTTGAACGCAAGACGGACAGCAAATAATCAGCAGAATTCCGAACATAAGAGAAAACATTCTTCTTGATGATTTTAATGTTTGTTGAAAAAAAAATTTATTAAAACTGGAATAGTTTAAAAGTTTCGTCGCCACATAATTTGATGTTAAAAAATTTTATGACTATCATCGTTAAAATTTTAGATAAAAGTTAGAATATTATAGCGAATTGGCGCCATTGTCATTTGACTACTCTCAACAATTCTGGTCCTTTTTCCAAATCACAAAATGCAAATTCTAAGAACAATTTAACATTCAACATCTCTGCTGATCGTAGCAATTCAAGTTTGAAAGATTTATTGAACGGCTTCTGGAATTCTCGTTCTCAATTTCGCTTTTCTGTCTCAGCTGACGAATTTTTCTTCGAATCTTGAATCTTTCCACGTGCCTCGGCTCACTGTTGCACATGAACATTAAATTGGATTTTGTTTGCGGTGGTCGATGCTTGCTTGAATGACTGGTTGATTGTATTGCGACTAATGTTTTTTTCTTTCTTCTTTTTTAATTCTCAAGATTCTCCATCGTTCCATGCAAATAACCAGATTCGTTTGCCCTCATCATAAATGGCAGAAAAAAATATAAAATAGAAAGAAAATTAATAAAATAAAATAAAGAAACGAAAAATATGCTTGAAGTGTGTTATGCACTTTTTCGTCATTTCTTTCGTTCACTCGCTGTTGTCCGCTCGCTCCATTGCTTCTCATTTTTTATGGGCACATTTCGCCAACACCATTTATTATGCTGCTTTTTTTTTTCTTTTATTCCTCGTTCTATACGCGATATGTGTCCTTCTTCAAGGTTGAAACGAAGGAAAGAAAAAGAAAGATTGAAAGAAAAAATTATGAGCTTCTTTCTTGACGATGAAGGAGATCGAATGGATGGAAGTTGATGATATGAATGAGAATGTTTAAAGGCAATCTTCATAAAGATTGAAAATCTCATCAACATACAATATAAATTTAGTTCCTTTGTTAACCATCAACGATGAAGTTGCGAAGTTAGCAAAAAAAGTGTAATAAAGTTTCAACTTTATTCAACGCTTTGCTGGCCTTTGTTTATCCGAGAGGTAATTAATCACATTTGAAGTTCAATCAGTTGAGTAGAAAACTTTTCGACGGAACAGGATGCATCAAAATGCGGTTTCCTATTTATTCCTTTTTTTCGCCATCCGGTTTAAGTAAGAGAAGAAAAATCTGCGAGCATTTTAGTGAATTATTGATTCCATTTCAACATTCTTCTTCCCTTTCGTCTTCATCTTCTCGAAATAGCAACCGGCAGGTGCATAAAAAATCTGCCAAGGGAAGCTGAAAAAGGGGCAAATTTTTTTTCTTGCCTTTTTACTTAATCAAATGCAGGATGCATTTAGGTGAATGGAGATTCAACCACAGAAATTTATGCTTTGAAATGACAAATTCTTCTTTCGTCTTCATCCTGTCGCATTTTGAATTCCCGCTGCTTAATAAGCTAAATTCATTGCCATCAATTTCCGTTGTTTCTCTGTCAGGATGTCAGCCACGTCTTCGCTTCTACTTCACATCTTCCAAGCTTCCTTTTATTTCTGATGATGTAACGTCATGAGAGCATAATAAAATTTAATTACATACAAGCGATGGAAAAATTGTCGACGAAAAGGAAATTGCGTTAAATATGCTTCGAAACTCTGCCGGAAATGATTAAATCTCAGTTTTTTTCACTGCTGCGTAGTGTCTATGATTAAATTGTGCAACCGGAAATTTATGGATGGTGAGAATAAAACGATGTAGAAGTCGATGCTGCAACAAATTAATATTGCAAGTGGGCAGCAGAGAAACTGAAGCAGTTCATAAAAATAGTCGTTGGTGCACCTTCAAATGGGAATCATTATGGTGCACGGTCAGCCCACGTTGCGTTTATATCACCATCACTGAAATGATTATTTTCCTTCTTCTTCGTATATTATTTTGCTTTCTGACACCATATCTACACCTACCTGCGTTTCAATGTTAGATGAAAAAACAAAATTAAATTCACATACTGCATTGTTTGTTGTAAACGCAATTTCAACACATGTATGAACATCATTTTTATTCATGATTGTGATTAATGTGAATGTTTTGTAATTTGGTTTCCACATGAAATTTTATTAAAAAAGAATTTAAAGTTAATTACATATTTTGCATTCTGAGGAATTTGTGAATAATGACAATGTAGTTATTCACACACAAATTGTTATAGAAAGCAGTAAGAAAGGAAGATGAGATCTTGTTTAATGCTGCAACAGCGTTTTAAGTAAAAACTCGATAAATTATCATGAACTATGATACCCTCTCAAGAATCATTAAAAGAATATTAAATAACATAAATTAAAGCCTTTTAAAAATGTACGAAATGTGTTTTTAAATTTTAAAATTTGCATAAAAATCTTTTCGTTTCTTTTTTGGCGACTTGCAGACTTTTTTGGCCGTCGATAACCTCCCATTGAACATAAATATTTATTTATTTATGAAGAAGCATTTAAAATTCAAATTACATTTGAACACTTAATCAACTTCGTACTTTTAATATTAATTAAATGAACCTGTCTGACATCGAAAGAAGCCAAACAAAAGTGAAGAAAAGAAACGAAATCGTTCACTTTTCAATGGAATCATTCATAAAAGTTCTTTAACGCAAATCATTCCTAAAGGTTACGTTCCAACCACATAAGGCAATGATTTATTAATTACAACTGACTTTGAATTTTTTTATTTATTTCAGTATTTTATTTATTTCGTTTCATGCTCACAGGCAGAGACATGGACCGACCAGCTGTGATTTTTTTATTTAATGGGCTGCCATAAATTTATCGTGTTTCGATGATTCTTCTTACTTTGATAGTCACGTGAATGAAAACAAAAAATTTGTTGCACGCTGAAATGTCGTGACGAGCAAGCAAATAAAAGTTTGCATCTTAAAGATGTAAAAAAAAAATTAACAATCAAAGGAAAATCAAGAGAAAAACAAGATTGATTATAATTTTAATAAATTATTCGATAAATTAAATGTGAAAAGCTCTGTGGAGTTGTTTTAATAACCTGTCTTCCATATTTTTCACACTGAAATCTCACGTTGACTTTGTGTTTGACATAACAGAGAGAAGCAAGCAACAAAACAAGCATTCACGTTACTAAGCGTGGGTGGAAGATTCATTGATTTCTGTTACTGAGTTTCAGATCGTAACGTAAGTTATTAATTTATGTCATTCGCAAAGGTCACGATTTTCTCATATTCAAGCTCCTTTCCAGCTTTAAGAATTTTTATGTCATCATGCTAAACAACATTTAAATTGATGTTTAAAAATTTTAAGGTAAACATAATTTGATTATTGTTGATTATTAAATTTACATTACAAACACCCTAAATCGATTGTAAATAAAGCTATAACATAAAAAGCGAGCCTAATTTATATTCATAAATTGTTTTATTCTCGTCGCTGCTGTCTAAAAGCTTCGACAAGAATTGATGAAGAAACAAAAATTCTAATTGGAATTTAATTGTTAACAAAAAAAATTCTTAAAAGTCAGTCAGTCGCCGACAAAATTACATTTCAATCGATCACGAACATCCGCTCATAAAATATCGTCATTTTGTCTCCTTCCTTTCTCGAATCGATTTTCAGTGAAACTCGTTTTTAAATTTAATGGATTTTAAATATTTCCTTCGAGCGAACTCGGTTCTGCTGAAATTAAAGTGAAGTAGTTATCGAAGAATGAAACTGAAAGGAAGCGTGAATTAACTGCTTCTCGGTATTTTTCGTTTCAGTAGCAAAACGGTCATTGACAGTCAATTCGGTGAATCATTAGATTCTTTTTTTCCTTTAATATCTTAACATTTTAAGATGAAACATTTTTGATGAAACATTTTTTAAATTGTTTACATTAATTTATTTCTTTTGATTTCAATATTCTACAAAACTTTTCAGACCACACTGTGGACGAAAGTAAATTTAGTTATCACCTGCCAGTGCTTCCAAATCCTCAGCAGCTTTCTTAGCAACTCTGTGATATTTAGCAAGAGCAGGTCGATAATAATATGCTTGATAATCTTTACGGTCTGCCATTTTCGCGTGAATATCTTTTTCCAATTGTCTAACTTTCATCTTTTCTTGTTCATCAGCGAGCAAATGTAACATCTTTTCGTAATCTTGTTGAGGCGATGCATAAAAATGTCGAGCCATAAAACGTGTGATTGGATGCTAAAATAATAATAATTCAAAATATTGTAGTCGACAATTTCAGGAAAATATCACAAACCCTATGGTATTCCCAATGTTTTGGAACATAATCTTCAGGAATTTCTGTCAATTGGGCTGGTCCAATAAAGATGTTGGTGTATAAGATCAAAAGTGTCACAGGAATCGCACCAACCATTAGATAGTAATGGAGCATATCCTTGAATTTGTGCCATTGAAATCGAGTAGGAACCATTGGAATGGTTCGTGGACCATGGTCACTCATTCCGCGAACAACTAAAATAGAAATAATTTTTTGTTTTGATTATTGACTTCCATGAACAATGTTATTCAATCAATTTTACGGAAAAAAAATATAAAAATTCATTTTTGATGTGAATTTAGGGAATGTTTACGATAATTTTATGAAAGAAATGGTAAACAAGTTTTTTCTTACCTGTATTAACTACATTTGCTCCTGTTGGTGTCTTCAAAAGACTTCTAAATTGAGAAAAACTTGCAATTTTTGAAAATACAGGCATTTTGAACCCAGTTTCAATGTTTTCGGTTATCCCGGACCTTTTGCTCCGAGTGAAACATTGAAACAGTGTTTTACAGGCCCCTTGGAAATTATACTTCTAAAGAGATCCACCAGAGGGCTTGTGTAATTTATCAAAGTTTTAGCTAATTGCAAGTAAAATCATCGCGATTATTTCTGGGATACGTTGATAAACAAAGCAATATAACTGCGTAAAACGCAAAAACTCTTATCGTACAAAAGTTAGAGTGAAGGGCGTTTTATAGACTGTTTTAAAAGTGATTTTTTAAGGAAAAAGTGAATGACGATAGAATTCGTCACCAATCATTGAAAGAGAAGAAAATAACATCAGCTAAATTGAGTTCAGAAGAACATTAAAAGCTCTTCATGACTCATGTGTGAACTGAAAATATAAGTTTTTGACTGTGATACTTAATTGGCCTAACGAAGTGAAATCAAAGACAAGCTAAAGTTTCTCAGTTTAATCAGATTCATCGGAGCACCAATTTGAAGGTGAAAACTTTGCACGGATAACTCAAATACTTCCGAAAATGGAAACATTCGATAATAAAAACCTACCACGACGGTTTCCAGGTGTGTATGGTTATATAAATATAAAGTTTACAAGTTGAATTGCATTAATGCAACAAGGTGTTGTTCACATTAATGTTTATGTTCCTTTTGCACAATTTATAAATACGTTCACAAAGGCACAAAGGTCATAGATATCATTTCAATCCCCCATCAAGACCTTTTACTAGTTAATGATGATAGAAACAAACGTTATAATCAGGAAGAAAATGAATTGTTGGCTGGTAATAAATTATGACATTCGCATTCGTTTTATTCCTCGTCATACATACATATAAGAAGAAAATGAAAATTCTTATTACGACGAAAGAATCCTTACTGATTTATTTTTCCTTTTGACATCAGCCAAACTTGTATTCAACATGAAACACGATATGCTTGTTTAGAATTAATTTTAGTTAATTTATGTCGCTAATTGATGTTCCAGTGATGATCTCTCGCTAATTCAACAAAACGATTTACGTTTTCCATTAACTCCTCGAATTACAACTTCATGATTGATTTCACAATGAAGTTTTAAAATGATTAATCACAGCTTTAAGAATCTTCTCGTTGTTTGAATCGAATCACAGATGAAATCTCTCAAACGGAAGTTTATGAACATAAAAAATATTTTCTTTTTCTTTTCTTAAGAACGTGACTCGTGAATGAGCATTCATTCATTCATTTGAAATTGAAAGTGACCATCGCTCGTCATCATCTGATTTTGTCCGAGTATGAATACTCACAATTCACTTTCATTGATTGTCTTCGCCTTTCTGTCTCTGACAATAAATGGAAAAATAATTTTCTTGTGAAAATATGACTCATATTCACAAAATGCGATCATTTATCAAATTATTTACTTGCAAAGAAGCAATTTATTTACAGAAAAATGTAATAAATATTCACGACACTTTTCTAATGGTTGGTTAATGAAATTATTTTTATGAATTGAGTTCCCCGATTCTAGAAGTCATTAAATTAAACTGCAGTCTTATTTAGGCAACTCAAAACTTCCCCTTCATTTCATTCTCATATGCAGATTTGGCTTTATTACTTCCACAATGTTGTTGTCTACCAAAAACTTGCAAAATTTCCTTTAAACACGCGAATAATTTTATCGAGGGTTCTTCTAAGAGAAATTTTCATTTATTTCCAGTTTTTAATTAAGAAACATTTAGAAATGTTTTTCTCAATCTAAAAACATGTTGATAAGAAAAACTCGTTTAAAAATATTCGCAGAATGAAGAAACAGCTGGCAATGTTGATTGAGTTTGATTATAGTGACACGTTAAAGTTTTACTCAATATCAACAAATGAACAAGTCAACATTTATCGAGAATGTTGGATAAGTTTTGAAGTTGAATGAGTCCGGAGGCAGTTTAAGAGATAATTTCAATTACATCATGGTCATGAATCGCAAATCGCAAGATTGGTGTTTGGTGGGCGGAAAATCTTGTTTCCTCTGCATTGCCTTGCTGTGAATTAAACTTGCAATAATGTTCGATGAATTTAAAGCGCGAAACTAACGTGATTAAGCTTACAAATGTTGCGGTATTGTAGAAGAAAGAAATGAAATATGAAAAAAGATCAATGAAAGTGGGAGCAGCGCTCGATGGAGAATGTCGAAAGAAATACGCTTAGCTGTTCAGTTGTATGTCATTTTACAACCATTTTTACACAACATTTACGGTTGAAAACGAAATGAATGAACAGAAATGTAAGTTGAAGACAAACATGTGGAAAAAAGTTTGTTTCGTAGTTTTTGGATGTCAAGTTGAAGCCCGAGTTGAAAAAAGATAATTAGCATAAAAAAAGAAAAAGAGAGAAGACTGAAAATTATTTGTAAACAACTCACAAAAGTGTTTGTCTTTGGGTGTGTGAAGAGAAGAAGTTTTTCAGGGTCAATTAAGTGTCATAAACGAAGTTGGTAATCTCCAAATAAGAATGAGCTTAACATTGAGTTACTTTTAACAGAGTTTCATGCTGTTTAATGCGAGCATTTATGAGCTATGAATTTTCATTTTCTCGTGTGATTCATGAAATTAAAACTTTCTCAAACTTTAATCATTAAAAAATTAACATAAAAATAATTTTTTGATATCATCGCTTGTCCTACTTGCTTTAGCTTAGAAACTTATTCGAATAAAATTTCAATATTACCTAAAATGGAATGAAATTCGCAAGATAATTTCATAAAGTGCACTTTAGTTTACTTCTCCCTTCATTGTTTGAAGTCTTTAGACCACCAGTCAGAAGCTGAACCCACGCACACTTCAAAATTAATTTATTGAGATGTTTATTGAGATTTATGAATGTTTGCTTTCACCCTCTCGAGATTAGATTTTATTTTTGGAAGCTGCTATTCACATGTTGCATTACATAAAGTTGAAAATCATTTATTGTAGGCACGTGCATGCGAGTTGAGAGCCATGAAATGAAATTTTATTCTCCTTAAGCTTCTTTGTTTCTAAAATTTGATAAAAATGTCAAGTGCGGCAATTGATAGGAAGAAAAAGAAATAAATTTTAATGTTCTTCTTGATTTATTTTCAATAATTTCGTTGTTTCAAAATCGTTCAATCATGAAGGTTCGATATTTATGCAATCGAGTTTAATTTTGTTAATTTTTCGCTTTGCAAGGTGTGAAAATTTATTTTCTTCCTGTTTTTATTCGTAGGTCCGCCAATTCCACTTGAATCAGAAGATCCACACCCGAGTTTGTCTGATTGGCATGATTATGAACCGAATCTTGAATTTGATGATTCTGAGCTAACGCAAATTGCACCGGAAATCAACGACAACAGTCAAATTCTCTTTGAAGATGAAAGTTTCATGTCGGGCGATTTCAATCATCCAGAAGATGAGATTGGAAAGACTTCAAATCTTACAAACTTGGACGCTGACAATTATGAAGAACAATTAAGACCGACAGACATCGATGAAGATGCAATTCGGATGGATTTCAGTAAAAGAAAGTTCATCGATTACATCGGAACCGACAAGAATGGTCAACCGATCATTGCAATCTACGCTTGTCGTTTGCCTGAAAGAAAAAACCTCAACACAAACATCTTCATTGATTTCATTATTAAGACAATGGAACAATATGTGCAAAACGATTATGTCATCAGTTACTTCCATCAAGGTCTTAAAGACATCAGCAAACCTTCTCTCGCCTTTCTCTGGAACTCTTACAAAGAGCTTGATCGAAACTTTAAGAAGAATTTGAAGCAACTTTATGTTGTTCATCCGACAACTTTCATCAAAATGGTTTGGTTCTTCTTTAAGCCGATGATAAGTGAGAAGTTTAAGAATAAATTAATTTACATTTCAAGTATTGAAGAGTTGAAAGAGTTGCTTGGACAGAAGAATTTGATTGTTCCTGATAATGTTCGAGAGTGAGTAAACAATTTCAATCTTTTAAGCTTAAATTCTTAACTTTATGTACACAGATTTGATGAGAAACAAAACTCAACATCGAGAAAGCCATCAATTTTAAACAACAATAATTCAAGATCGAACAGTAAGCAAACAATCGCAGTGAAAATTTTAAAAACAGCTCAGGTGAGTGTGAGTTGAATAAAATTAATTTTTATTGATTGTTTATTGTCAATTAGTTTGGCGTGACGTTGAAGTTTATCAATGAAAATAGTCCATGCTTGAATTACATTCCACCAGTGGTCAGAATGTGTGTTGATCATCTTTCATTATCAGATGGTAAGACGAAATTTGTCATCATCATGAAATTTAATTAATTTCTTCATCGTTTCTCATATTTCAGTTATCGATACCGAAGGCATTTTTAGACGAAGTGGAAACATCTCGAGAATAAATGAACTGAAGAGAAGAATTAATGAAGGACAAATGATTGATATGTCAAGTGAAGATACGCATGTCGTTGCCGGCCTCTTAAAGACGTTCTTAAGAGATTTAAGCGAACCATTACTTACATACGAGCTTTACGATGAAATTATTCAGTTTTTGGGTAAGTCAAGTGAAGTTTTTATTTAGCTATTTGTTAATTATTAAAATCTCTTAAATAGATTGGCCTAAAGAAGAACGATCGAGAAATGTTAAATTAATTCTCCGTGAGAAACTTCCAGTCGAAAATTATGAACTTTTCAAATACGTCGTCGAGTTTCTTGTCCAGGTAATTTAAATTAATTTAATTCATACTTCAAATGATTTAAAATTCTTTATTTCAGATCATGGATCGAAAAGATTTTAATAAAATGACTTCATCAAATCTTGCCATCGTTTTTGGGCCCAACTTGGTGTGGGCCAAACACGATATGATGTCACTTGATGAGATTGGTCCGATAAATGCCTTCATCGATTTTGTCCTTCAGAATCACGATGATATTTATATCTTTGATATCAATAAGCGTGACATTATGAAAGATTAACAGAGGCTTTTGTAGACGATTTGATGATGAGATTGTGATGTGAAAATGTTCGACAAATTATTTTTTTTGTTTTGTTTGTTTTTGTGATGTGATGAAGTGAATGGAAAATGTCTGAATGTTCTGTTAAATTCTTATTTCTTTTTTATAATTAGTCAATCATTAAAGATACAAACCAGATGCGAGAAAACAAAGATGGAAAAATTACCAAAGAATAAGCGAAAAAAAAAACGAGAAGAAAAAATCGCTAAACGGTGAATTTTCTTTTATTTATTTTTATATGAAATCAATGAACGGCTCTGGATGAGAAATGAAGAAATGAATGTAAATAATTAACAAATTTTAATCCATTGTCCATCATAGAAGTTTTAATCGTGTCGGGTTTTAATTAACTGAGAATTAAAGTAGAGAGAGAGAGAGAGAGAGAGGGAGAATGTGTGGAGTTTTAATAAAAGTTTGACAGTCTCTGGAAATCTTCCAAGGATATTTTTAACTAAAATTTAGTGAAGAGGGAGGGAGGAAATTTATTTATTCAATTTTTTTAAATTAAAAGTAGACTTGAAAGTAGAATTGCCTTGAAAAAGAAGAAGAAATGATGAGGGAAAAATGAAAACAGGAAAAAGTTTATTAATGGAAATGTTGTGGATAAGAAGACTCCACGTAATTGTAATCTAATCATTGCAAGTAACGTACTAAACGATAGATATTCACTATCATGTCCAAGGATGTGGAAAATAATTTTCATTTCATTGACATTGACATTCTAAATTGTACTCTGATGTAAGTTTAAGTGATGAGATTTCTGGATGAAGATGAAATCGTTGATTGTTTTTCGTTTTCAAAGGATAACTAAATAGATAATTTTATTAAGTAATTTAAGAGAAGAAACCAGAAAAAATATCATTCGGAAGATTGAATTTAAAGAAATTTATGAGATGGTTAATAAAAATTAAATCTAAGAAAAGAAAATTGTTGAAGAAAGTTCTGTAAATTCTTAAAATAAATAAATGTAAAGAAATAAAAAATTATAATCGATTAGAAATCTTTTTTTTCTGCTTGTTTACCCTTGCCGACTACTCAGGAAATAAAAAATCTTTTCTTGTTTTTCTTTACATTCAAAATTTTATTAAATCATGAGAGGAAGTTCCACTTCGTGGTTTCCTCTGACGACGGTAAACTGAACAATTACAACTTCGTTACGTTACGTTATGCGCTTATCACTAAATCTAATGACTCAAAAATGTTTATTTCTTTTTCTTAGATAATTGATTCCACTCCAGCGTATAAAATTCTAATCATTTTCTTACAAAAAGAGAATTCAAAAGACAGAAAGTTTCTGAAGCACTGGCCGGTCTATGGCAAATTGTATTTGTTTTCTTTTCTCTCATACTCGTGTTACTCTTTTTTGGTTTGATAATTTACAGCATAAAATAATATAATTAATAATAAAAAAAACTTTTCATCTAACTTTATGTACATAATTAAACTAAAAACCTCTATTTTCAAATAATAAAAAAACTTATCGCGAACTATTTCAGTTTCAGCCAAACAATTAATTCATGATTGAGATTTATCGAGCTTCCGTTCCTTTAAATCATAAAAGAATGAAGAAAGTGAGTCGACTCACGATTCATTCTTTTCACTTCCACTGACCCGACCTGATAAATGATCGTGAAAACTGACAGTTGATTAAGTTGTCAGAAAATAAAAATTTAGCACGTTAATTAATGAAGTTTTTACATATTTTTAATTAATTGTAATATTTGGTTGAATTCAATCGACTTCCTATCTCTCATCAAAGGAATCAATCTTAATTAATTAATTTCAATTGTATATGCGTTTAAATAATGAAATTATTAGTTGCTTACTTTCCCTCCACTTAATTGAATCGATTAAAAGGATTTTGGTTTGTTGGTGAAACATTTTTAAGTCTAAGAAAGAAAAATGAAAACGATAAAAAAAGAAAGAAATTCTTATTTTTGTAAGCTTATTAAATTTCTTTTAACGATTTAAGATTCTCCTTTTCCTTCTGCAAAGATGATGATGGTGTAATTAAAACGACAATAATTATCTCTTTCAATTTACAATGATGACGACGCTTGTTGATAGCAAACCAACATGTTTTTCTCTCTTAATATTTATTAACACGAGACAATAACAACTAAGAAAGTAGAGTCGAGTCATCCACCAAATTTGTCATTCTTTGCCAAACATTCTCAAGCAGCTTATTGGAGATTGACGGACAACAAAAGAATAATAATTATAATTATAATGATTAAAAGTTTCTAAACTAATAAATTGTACTTTTCTCTTATTTTTTTCCTTTCTTTTTCATGAAAATCAACTGATAAGAAGTCAAGGTGTAAGTCCCAAGTTGCAAATAATTTTCACAAGTCACAAATGACTCATTTCTTCATCTATCAATTTAATGATCTTTGACCAAAAGACTTAACGTAAAATAATGGTTTTCATTATTGGTTTGCTGCGTAAAGATAAAAAGATAAGAAAATTAAATTAAAGCTCTGAAAACGTTTTCTTCAAACAAACCTCACAACTGAGTTTCATTCTGGATCGACAATCAACATGATTTGCTGTGTTGGTTCGTTGTTTCTGATGCATTCGTTCTGATGAGTTATCCAGTCTTTACGTTGACAGAAGGTTGAACAATATGGCGTTCTTCGACAAAGTGAACATTCAGCCATTGCATCACGATTACAATTTGCGCACTTTTTAAATAATTTTGAAAACATAAAAATTTCATCGAATGAAAGAAAAATGAAAATTTTACCTTTTTATTTGATATCTCAACTCCCGGTGGTAACTGAGCGCTGATATTATTTGGATCCTCCATTTGACTAGCGGCGAGAAGAGCGGTGTCACGTTCACGTTGAAGACGCTCAACATGCTTCGTGTAAATCTCTTTACAATCATCCATACAACGTTTCAGATCGGTGTTAAGTTGGTTGAGTTGCTTTTGAATGCCTCGCATTCGTTCAAATGGCACGTTGAATTCCGCTAACACTAAACAATTTTTCCTTTAATTAAAATGAAATAAAAAATTTAAAATTTTAAACTCACAACTTTGGTCCACAACATAATCAGCTGGAATTTCTTGTATCGCCTCCGTCACTGTCTGCCATGGTGCAACAGACTCTTCTTTCACAGCCGGCGTAACGCTTGGCGCAAACGTGATGTTCTCAGTCTCAACATCATCAGAACTTTCAGCACCGCTCGCTTTCACATTCAAAATATTCACACTAAAGCGTTTCTTTTTAATTCCATTGTTTGCATTAATTGTGACGGTGTTGTTGTTATTGTTGTTACTACTATTATTATTACTGGTGCTGTTGATGTTGTTCTGTATCGGTGTCGTCTGAATGTGAAGTTGTTGTGTTGTGTTATTATTGATTATGTTTGTGTTGTTGTTAAGATTGGTGCTGTTGCTGCTGTTTGTTGTGCTCACTGGTGGTGTTGTAATAGTGACAGTTGTCGTCCCATTTCCACTGTTATTCAATGAATCATTATGCTCTGATTGAGCCTTCCGTCGACGCTTATAAGGTGTGAAAAGACGAACAGGACCTGATGCAGCTAAAATTCATTAAAATTGTTGCGCAAATAAAAGAAAAAAGAAGGAAAAGAAGAAAAGTCAATCCAAAAGCAGATTAATCTATTTTTAAATGCGCATTCGATGCTTTCTCTTTCTATTTTACAACACAACATGGATTCTTATGATCGCGCGTATCAAGTTCTAAAAATAAATTCAACTCACTAGCATCATCATCACAACATGCCGAGCATGTACAGCTGGTAGCGTGTGGGGTCAATACACCTTCATCAATGAGTGCTTGTAAGCTTCGACCACCATAACGAATTGATCGCTTCCAATCTTTACTCGAGCCACGTCCACAAAGATTCTCGAACTCACTTGGAGTGTACCAGCCGTCCTTGTGCTTTATACATCGACCACGTCCACCAGAACCAAGACGTGTTTTATATAATTCGGCTGTCGTCGTTTTACATCGAATTGGAAGAATGTCCATATTCATCGGTTGCTCGGCCCAATTGCCGCTAGAACTTGACGATGTGTGGTGACTATTGTTGCTGCTGTTTTGATGATTTTGACTGTTGACTTGTTGTTCAACTTGCTGTAGTTGGTGCTGAACATCAGCTGCTATTTGTTCGGCTGTTGGTTGCTGTTGTTGTTGTTGAATAACAATGGTCTTGAGGCTCTCTGTTGAGTTGGCGTCACCTGATGAGATAACATTGCTTGAGATGAAGCCATTGTTGTCGAGACAAAGCATTGGCTTCATTATATGTTGCATTTGGTCACTAGATATCATAGATCCAACGGGTAATGTTACTGGAACACTCACTAACTTCCTAAAATTAACATCAAATACTTCATTTAACACAACATAACAAGCTTCGCCTTCTCGTCTCTCTCACCACTGATTTGTTCCGTTGTCTGTGCTTGTTACAATGCGTGCTGTCAATGTTGGATTCTATAATAACAATTAAATTAAATATCTTTTCAATTTTGATTCATTCATTTCAATGCAAATAGTTGCACACGAAAGAAATAAACAAAAAAATTATTTTGAGACGAAGAAAAATTTACTTTGATGATCCAGTGGAAATGAAAATTGAATTTTTAGCACTTTACTCTTTATAAGAACAATTAAATTTTATGTAATAATCATTATGCTATGTTTTTCAAACACAATATAATAATGTTTATAAAGAAAATGCTTACATTAACTTCATTATGTTCACTTTTCATTATTTTATTTTCTGAATTATTTGAATCCGAGTTTTCCATCGAATATAGATGAACAGATGCTCGCGGGGTAATTCTTTGGCTGTCACGAGACGTGACCAGCTTCCTCACAGCTTTTTTTGTCCTCGTTGATAACGAGATGTTTGTTATCCAAACTTCTGTTTAAAAAAAGTAATTTTTATAAAAATTTTATTTTAATCCGAACGCTTTTTCATTCGAAATTATCGAGGGGAATGGCGAGGTGAAGTTTTGACTTACAGAAACGGAACGGGCACTTGAAACGTATCGTCAGTTACTGCTTCATGTTTGGTTATAAACTTCCTGCCTTTCTTATGATTCCAATGAATTTCATGACAATAAAAATGTTTTATTAAAATATTTATTCATGATAATAATTGATAATAAATTGAACAATTAATATTTAGAATTAAAATGATGAATTTAATCCCATTTGTCATCCAATGCCAAAGATTTCGTATTTAACTTAGAACAAAATTTGAATTATTATTGAAAGAAAATAACGTAAAGAGCCACGATAATCATGACGATTAAGATTGTGTAAAGTGTTCGGCGGAAATTGTATTTGCGATCCCATGAATCGAAGAGTTGTCCCATGTTCCACCAAAATCCTTTTTTGCTGCCAGCAACTGCCTTTGTTGGATAAGAGTAGTTATCTCTTGATGTTCTGTATGTTGTTGTCGTATAAGAAGTGACAGGAGGAGGAGTTTCACGATTTTTTTTGTACTTCTCCATTCCTGCGTCTAATGGCTCAGCTCTTAATGTGCTCAATCGTTTAGCAAAGTTAGACAAGTATGGTGCATTTGTCTCATCAATAACATCATCGTCATCATCTTCATCTCGATAAACCTTCTTATCAGCATAGCTGTATGTTCCTCGAGGATTAAAAGAAGTTGTAATTGATGTTTTTCCAAACTGCAACGGCGCTGTTTCTTTTTTTGTGAAACTCGAAGTTGAAGTTGAAAAAGTTTTGCGTTGTACAATTGGTGAAGGCTTTCTTGGTACTGGAACTTCATCATAGCCATCTTCAATATTGCTTGAGTCTTCAGTACTTTGTTGTTCTTCAATTATATCTTTATTTGTTGTGATGTAAGATGTCCGAACAGTTTCGGCTTTAGCCAAAGTTGGCGTGCGAGAACGTGAAGTTCTCTTTACTGGAACTTCAATTATATCTTCATCGGAGTCTTCAATTACTGTTGATGAGGGTATAGGATTTCTCACAGGAGTTGGTCGTGAAGATTTTCTTGATGTTGCTTTATTGGGCGTGTCAGCTCGTGAAGTTGCTCCACTTGCTGATGCTCCATTTGCTGCTGATTTCTTCGCTTTTTCGGTTACAGCGATTGTAGCACGACGATTTGGAGTCTTTTCACGCTTACCTCCTTTATTTGTTGTTTCTGGTTCTTCGTCGCTGCTGAATTTGGAAACTGCTACCGTTTCCCGGCGACCTTTTGAAGCTTGTCCTTCGATTGCATTTCGTAATTTTTTGACAAGAACTCTACGAGTTGTATCGGTAACAGGCATATTAGCAAATCCATATTGATGAAGACGTATACGAAGTTGATCGTCAGTAAGCAACTCTAAATTTTCCATCGTTTTGTTTCTTCTTTCCGTTAACCTTCACTATTTATTTATTGTTATTAGTTTTCAGAATTTTGGACTAATTTTTAAGCTAAAATGATGAATTTCGTTCTTTTAAGTTGATGATGAACAAAGAGTTTCCTTTTATTATGAAATTAACTTACAAATACACGCAGTTGAGATGAAACAAAAATTTAAAACACAACATAAAAAAGTTCAGCTTTGTTGAATGAAGCGAAACATGAGTTGGGGATGCAAAATTCTGCTTCTGTAACTTGACTCACAATGTGTCTTGGAACAAAAACTTGTTTGTGACAAAGCACTGAAGTCCGCGCGGGATTAAAGCCCTTAGTACTATGACGATTAGGTTAGTTTTCGGGATGATCAGTAACGCAGCTTGACGATCAGTAACGCAGGAATTCGTTCGTGCGTAGATCTGGCTAACTTCTAAGAGACCAGAACTTGAACAATTGATTGAACGTAAATTAAATTTGTCCGACTGTCAAAAAAAATTCAACTCATCTTAGAGTCGTCAAATATTTTTATTTAAAACAGAAATTACGCAAGAAGAAATATTAGAAAGAATGGATGATCTTTTGGGATGTGATTTTCTTGAGAATCCAGTTTCAACTGGTGTAAGTATTGATGAGTTTATCCAGTTAATTGTAAAAAGCTTTCGTCGTAGGTTAAATTAAATAATTTTGCTTTGTAATGGTTTTGTAAACAAATGTTTATGCCTTGAATTACTTCTTTTAGACAACAATTATGGCTGTAGAGTTCGCTGGTGGCGTGATTATTGGCGCTGATTCACGAACTAGTACTGGTTCTTATGTCGCTAATCGAGTTACAGACAAATTGACTCGAATCAGTGATAAAATTTACTGCTGTCGCTCAGGATCTGCTGCTGACACTCAAGCAATTGCTGATATTGTATCTTATTCTACATATTTTTCTGAAAATCAAAATGGAAAAGAAGCTCTTGTATCAGAAGTTGCTGCAGAATTTCGACGTTTCTGTTATAATTATCGCGACTCTCTTGTTGCCGGTATCATTGTCGCTGGCTACGATGATGTTAAAGGTGGACAAGTTTATTCAGTTCCACTTGGTAAGTGAAGGCATTCATGATTTCTATTTAATCAATTTTAATTACATTCTTTTCTAGGTGGTATGGTAATTCGTCAAAGCTGCACAATTGGCGGTTCTGGAAGCTCTTTCATTTATGGTTTTGTTCGTGAAAACTATACAGAAAATATGGAGAAGGAAGATTGTGTTGAGTTTGTAAAGAAAGCAGTATTCCATGCAATGTTTCATGATGGAAGTTCAGGTGGTGTCTGTCGTATTGGAATCATTACAAAGGATGGAATTGAACGTCGCATCTTCTTCGCACCACCATTGAACTCACTTTCTTTAATGACACCAGTCGCAGCAACACCCGTTGCTGTTCATCATCACCATCGTTAAAATTATTGTCATGCATTCTTTTTTCTATAAATTTAAATTCTTGAATCTGGGAAAATAAAAACATTAAAAAAGTTTAACGTATTTTCTTATTTTGAATTTACACGCACACATTCTCAACTTCACTTTTCTTGCAAATAAACATTTTTAAGATCAAAGATTTCAACTCTGCGAATTCATCGCCACTTCTAAGAATCTTTGACACTTATTTCATCTTTTAATGTAATCATAAATTCAAGTGAATATCAAGATCAGCTACAAATATAAGGAAATCAACAAATTAAAGGTGAAAAGTAAAATCATGGACAAAAAAAGTGAAAGTGAAATTTTATCACAAAATAATCAGCCAAACTCAGACGCATCAGGCTGGAGTTGTTTACCGGAGAATATTTTAATAAAAATATTTAAGTACATAAGTGTCAAAGATATTCTTAACTGCTCAGAGTGTTGCAAGCGATGGAATTTTGTGTCAAATGATAATTTATTGTGGAAGTTTTTGTTTCAACAAGATTTTAAAATCGAAAAAAAGATTCCTAGAAAACCAGGTGAGAATAAATACCTTAGTTACATCATCAGTTTGTAATAGATATTCACTGTCATTCTACGTTGCATAATTAAACTTGAGATGATGATAAATGAGCGCGAATCAATGAGAAAATGCTTTGAAAGAAGAATCGAAGAATGAACACAGAACACAGAAATGTTTGAGAATCTGTGGTGTAACTTGTTGTGATGTCATCGACTTTAAATCATCTGTTTTTGTATACAATAAATGTTTGCATGCTGCCAACATGTTTCAATGGTTAATGTTTATAAATATTTTTTTATTATTTATCTTAGGCTCATCTTGCTGGTATGACGAATATAAAAGACTTTGTGACAATGTGCCTTTAGTTTTAACAGAAGTTTTGACCAAACACACACATCAAGTGCTTCATGTCAGCTTTTCTCACAATGGAAAAATGTTTGCAACTTCATCGAAAGATGGATTTATTATCGTATGGACATCGAGCTTCCCTTCAAAACTCAAATATGAATACGATACGAAGAATCTTTGTTGGAAGTACACGCAATATTCACAATTTAATCAAAGCGACACACTTTTATTGGTATCCGGTGTACATTTTGGTACTCCAAATTCGACTTCAGGAGAAATCGCAGTGTTCACAGTTGCAAATGGCTTTCATTTACGTTGTAGAGTGCAAAACAAACCTTACGATATCTTCGGTTGTTGGTTTAGTGATCAACATTTACTGTCGGGAGATTTACGGTGGTTAGCTCATCTTGTATCTAAATCAACAATTGTCTTGAATAAAGCGAATCAAGAAATCGATTCCGAATACACGCCAGTCATGAAGGAATTGTATAATTTTTACAATAGAAATGCATCATCAATAAGAAACATAATGTGAGTTGAAATCATTACTAAAATATTTTTGATTAATTATTGAATGAAATTCTGTTAGGATTGCACAATGTCCATGGTTGGAAGATGATTTAGATCCATCAGCTGGTCCAAGCACTTCACAACAACCAACAAAAAGTGATCAAGAAAATCTCCGTCAAAGTGGAAATCCAGTTTCAAACTTTGCTGGTCATCTTTCTCATTCATCGCGTGATTCGCCAGCTCCACATCAACAAGCAGACAACGATGATTATAGTTATGAATGTCCAATTAAATACAGTGAAGAATTTCGACGAGAATATGAAGAAGCAGTGAGTGAATCGTCATCAGAACTTGATGACTACATCGATATTGATATGACTGATGAAGATCTTTACGAAGACCTCGACGAAGCATGTCCAAAATATTTAATTTTCTCCACTGGATCTCGCACTTATACTCCACATCAAATCGGATTAAAACGAGTTGGAAAAGTGAATTTTCCTAAGAAACTCGACCCGGGACCTTCGATACAAGAACGATTAGCATTGCGTGAACGTCGCAGACAACTTGAGGTTCTTATCAATTCTCTCAGTCCCGAAGAAGCTCGTTTACAATTTGCTAACTTTCAGAATGGCCCAGATTTACGTCCAGACCCAGACTGGTTAAATTTCGAATCTGTTGCTCATCGATTTGATTCAATTGACGCGTTAATTGATCTTGAAGGTCACATAATTGGATTGGGCTTGTCACCCGACAATCGTTTCTTATATGTCAATTCGAGGCCTTGGCCCGTCAATTGTGTGATTTCCAATCCTTTAGATCCACCGCCAATTTCACAAGAAATTGATATTCATGTCATTGATCTGCAGACATTGAAGAAAGTTGGAACAATGTTACGAGCGCATAAAGCTTACACTCCCAACACTGAATGCTTCTTCATCTTCTTGGACGTGTCAGATAATTTTGTGGGTTCTGGAGCGGAAGACCGTCACGCTTACAGTTGGGATCGTGAGTTGATTCGAGTATAAAAAAATAATTTCCGTTGAAATTTCTCTTTTCCAGGATATTATGGAATCTGCCTTGCAAGCTACCCTCACACTGATGTCGTTAATTCTGTTGCCTTTAATCCCAAAGATGATCAAATGCTAATCACAACATCGGATGACTACGAAATAAAAATATGGCGAAGTCAAATGTCTGTCCGTGAACAAGGAATCGCTGGCATAATGCGTGCTAATGAAGTAAAAAATAAGCACAAAAAGAAGTGAAAATTATTTCGAATATTTATTTACTGTGTTTGTTAAATATATAAATGTAAATATACATTTTTCTTGTTTGAATAAAATTTTTATCCCTTGTTCATAATTATTTCATATTTTCAACCAGTCACAACTTTATTACATTGCAAAAAAGGAAAATAAATTATGTTCAGCGTATTATGCGTCACAGTGTGCTGGGTTGTTGATTTTGTAGTAGAACAAAACGCTTTCTAGAATATTTTCCATTAATATTCTTATCATGAATAAGAATTGAGAAAGTCAGAAGCGACGGAGTCAGGAAGTTCATGTGTTTTATCTCGAGTTAATTTTTTTCTCCTTTCCTTGAAAATAATTTTTTCATATGCAAAACAAACAGAAGTATCTAAGCAAATATTTGTTCTTGAATTAACTCTCATAAAATGAGTATAAAAATTTAAAATATCGATTTGACCTAAATAGCGCCAAAAATTGCTTTAAGGTTTATGGCCTCCACTTCGATGATAAAATTGTTTTTCGGTATCAAAATTAGATCAAAATCATCTTCTTTTCTGTTCTATTCAGCTGAATAAATAAATTTTAAGGCAATTTGTTTTTTTTTTATTTTTCTTGCTTAACGCAAACATATTGGTGAACGAGAAGCCGATGAAATAAATTCCAATATCATTACCGAAAACAAAATATGCTTACAAAGATAAACTTTTGATAATAAAATTTTATGTCAAACGCTGCTGAGTTTGATTAAAATCTATTGAATGTTTTCTTCTTTTATTAAATCGTCTCAGAAGTTTTGTTTTCAATATTCAATGAAAGCGAAAGAACATGATGAGTAGCTAAAGCTTCTTCATGTTTTCGATGTTTCTTTTTACGACTTCCTTGATGCTTTTTTCATCATCACACCCAATCCAAAACATCGAAACTCCGAGATGTTAAGATAATAACGTGCACGAGTTTGTTTTTTTTTCTTCCCCTCTTGATTCTCGACGATTTTTTGATATGATCCGGTAATTGAAAAACATTGTTCAGGAGGAAACGATTCTTTCATAAATCAATTGATGGTTGAAGAAATAAATTTATTCATGAAAAATTACTTTAATGATTCATTCAATTGAGAAAATATTCAGAATTCATGTTGCCAATTAAAACGCTTAGATACGTTTATCACTAATTAAATATATGACTAACGCTTGCTGTTTGTAAGTTTATTTGTGAAGAATGTAATTTGATAAACAAATAAAGTGGAATTCTTTTAAACGTCACATAAAAATAAATAACAAACCGCGAAATTTTAAAGTCCCACAAAGACCCAAACAACATTAAAATTCCGAGCATAATTTCTATCATAATTCTACATCGTGACATTTATTGTGTTTTGATTTTGTTTTTCCTTTTTATATTTCTCTCGAATGGACAAGTTTCACAAGTTTGAAGTTGAATGTTGAATGCTACAAACTTCAATGTTTCAATGCTCCATTGTTGCTCTCTTAAAACATTGAACCAAGCATTGAACATTCATTTCATTGTTTCAAGCTCACAATTCTTCGCGTAGTCAGATAGAGAAGACCCCTTAAAGTCAATTTTTTTGGTCCGTCTCGCAAAATAAGAGTTTTGATTAATACATTAAGCATTAGTAGTAATTGAATAGTCATCGAGGAAAGTGAAAACATATACATAAACTGGAAAATATTGTGTCACCTCGAAATATTTGATAATTTATTAAAAATTCTTTAGCTTTTGCAAGTGACGTCATAATCATCAGCTTTTAAAAAAATATTTAGATACTTGTACAATAAGCAGCAGATCAGTGAAATTTTTTAAGAAGAAAAAAGTAATATAACAAAGAAAATAAATAAATTCACCTAAACTTGTTAAATGAAGCTTTAGTAATTCCATTGTGATAACGATTGTAGAATAATTCTCATGATTATGCAAATTCAAAGTTTTTTTGCGATGTTCTGTCCCTGGGATGAACATCTACGTTTTAAAATCTCGATGCTTCATATTATGATGAGCAAGCATTGTGACAAATTATTATGGTTAGGCGGGGGAGAAAGATATCATAATCATCATCATCGTTGAAACAATAGATAAAGTCGACTGCCGATAGCTTTCAGCATTAACAAACCTTTGCGAAAATTGCGTGAAGGGAAGAAAATTTTAGGCGTTTCTTTTTGCAATTGTCAATATAAATACGCACAGTCTGCACATGCTTTTTCCTTTGTCTCCAACATAATTTGAAATGTAAACAAAATTCGCAGGAAATATCACAAAGTATGTTAATGTTATGTGACTTTTTTTTTCTGTTTTGTTTGCTTGATCTATGATTATTTAAAGTGGTGAAAGTTTAATTTCGGCATTTCATTGACATAGAAAATCAAATTTAATTTGTTTAATGTCACTGCCAAATGTCAATATTTACAAAAAGTATTTAAAACATTATTCAATTGCTAAGTTCATGAACAAATGAAGAGCATAATTTGTTGTTTGAGCAAACAATTTTAATTGTGTGGTTCGGATAATTTGTGAGCTGTTCTTTTATGGTAGAGACAACAGTTAAGTACGACATAATAAGCATGAGACAGCAGTCGAATGAAAGACAAGAAGCAAATTGATATAATGACTATCTATATCTTCTGTGGTTTATATTCTGCTTATGAAACAGCATGTTGAGTTGAAAATAAGCCTGTGGTCATTATATTAGTAAGTAAGACCCTTCACCATTCCCATCACTTATGATTTCCACTAAGAAACTTACAAGAAAATAATCCATTTTTCAAGAAACCTTAAAAAGGTTCGATTTGTGACGGGCCAGGCGAGAAAAAGGTTTTCGTTTTCTTTTTATTATTAAAATATGGGCAAATCCCAAAAACAAATTTAAGAGAGTTTTAAATAAGAATATTAAACTTTTTATCAGCTCCCCACTTACATGTGTTAAGTCGAACTGCGTCAGAAATTTGTTTTCATTTTTTTAATATCAATTTTGTTCTGGATTACTCATGTCAAGAATTATCTCGCATAAACTTCTTTCAATTCCGAGAATGAATGTTTGGGTTTTTTATTCGCAACGAAAAAATATTTTAATCAAATAATGTAAGAGGAAAAAAATATGTTTCAAAGTTGAGTTACAAATAGATAAGTGGGAGATGAGATAGCATCGTAAACGAAATAAATAAAACATTTTCCTTCACGATATTTCATGCCAAGGATAATTTGATGATGGAGAATCGGAAATCATTAAAAACTTTATCAAAAAAATCTGAATAAATCGTGCTGTGGCGCTTAAAATGAAATTAATTAAATTGTGTTTCACCATTAAAAAGAAAAGCGAAAAGAAATAAATTAAAGTTTAGTAAAGTTTCAATCTGATTGATAAATATTATACTTAAATATCAAGATATCTGCTTCAACGTGTTCATTATTTGGCAAGCAAATTATCTCTACTTATTTTAAGACGATTATCGTAACTTGATAAACTTGAATGAAAAGTTTCTAAGAAAATTTCACTTCCGCCTCAGGCACTACAGAAAAAAGTCGTAATCTATATTCGATCTCCATAATTAATCTTGAATTTCATTATAAAGCATTGCGAAGTTAGAAGTTAAAAGGCTGAAATAAAAATTAGGATCAAAACTTTTTCCATTACCAGCTTAGCTTCGATGATGGGAATTTATATTATCCTGAAAATTAGAATCGGGAAGTCTTTGTGCACAGTTTTTCCCTTTCATATTTTCACGCATTTTATATTCAGTCAGGGCCACGATGATTTTTCATTTTGTTTCTGCTGCTCTTGTAATGAATAAAAAGAAACGGCTTTCAAACAAATTATATCGTAGTAATGCTTAATCAGTTTTAAAACAGAGGCAGATAGCTACAACAAACAAAATTCTTCTGTTTTCCGCTGGCAATGAGCCAACGAACAAGATGAAAATGAGTAGAAAAACTTAATTTTTTTGTAATAAATAAAATTTTAGAAAGAGTTGAGTTGGAAACATCGCAAGTTTGAATAACATTGGGAAGAATGTTGCTGGTTGAAGCTTGCGTTGAGAGTGTGACAAGCCAACATTGACTCTGAAGAACATTCATTTCATTGATGAAACATTATACAAGTTGACAAGCTTCAAAACTAGCAACATCTTGATTTTTTTGCTTTGTTTCTGTAATCTGAGAAGTCTGCGGCGTGCTCGAGAAGAGAAAGCAAAATAAAGAAAAACGAAAGTTGATTTAATTACTAGAGCTTCATTCGAATGTTTTGGTTTGCAAATTATTAATTGCCTTTCTTAATCATCAACAGATAAAGACGAAAATTAAAATTAACCAACACGAGGAGACGTGAAAAAAAAGAATCAATTGAAAGCTGACCAATGCTGGTTTAAGTGCCTTGTTAAATCAAAAAAGAGAGAAAGAAGAAAATCAAAATAAACATCAACAACTTTGAAGGGATCATTAAAAGAAATGCTTACCAATCAGAAGAAGTCTAAAGGGGTGGTAAATTGGTTTTCATCACTACGACGACAACCAAAGAAACAAAACTCCTTAGATAGCAGCAAATTACTACAAAAGAGTTGCATCGACCTCTCTGGCGGTGCCGGTGAAACGTCTTCCGAGCATGACTTATACTTCAATGCAACAACAAAGCCTTCCAAAGTAAAATTAAACAGCAATGATAAAACCTCAATCACCAGCAACTTTTGTACAAATTGTTGTAAATTCTCATCGAATACTACATCACCAACATTTGGTGCCCAACATTCACCAGTTGCCGATGATGACCTCGAACAGATCGATCAATTGCGAAAAGTACTGATAGTTAGCGAAGAGAATTTTAGTTCAGCTCGTAATCGCGATGGTGATAAAACAGAAAAATCAAAATTCGCTTCAAATCTTTTGTTGTATAATAAGAAAGAAGAAATTGGCTGCACGACGCGAACATTAACCACAAAAATATCAGCTAAGAAATCCTATAACAAGAGTGAGATAGAATCATTAATGACAAACGCCATAAATACCCACCAGCAACTTATCAACCATCGACAATTATTAAGCGCAAAGAATCGTGATGGAATGATTTTTGATGACAATGGTCGATTGATGACCAGTGATAATGATGAAACTGTTCCACTTCCATTTGTATCATCAATTTTAGATGTCAGTTCGATTGAATTTATTGACAGTTCCGCACAAAATAGTGATATATACAATAGGGCAAACATGGAGCATAGTTGTAGCTGTAACATAAGCAAATTTATGCCGGGAAACTACAACACATTGCCGAATAAAAGTTCTTCTGAATGGTATCGTCAGGTATGTCAAGAAATTTCCATTGATAAAAATCGAAAGTCCTAAAACTTTCCATTTTTCTTTTCTACAATGACAGCAAAGCAAGGATGAAGTTTGTGAAGTCGTACAAGAAATGGATTCAAATGATTCCAATACAAAACATTCCACTAAAGAGAAACAAATGTCGATAGGAAGGAAAAAGTTTAACATGGATCCGAAGAAAGGTAAGATTATCATTTGGGAGTCGTAAAGTTTTTGAAGGCGCATTAGTCGTAAAGCTTCTGACTTATAATTTAATTTTATGTCCTTTCATTTCAACGCAGGTATTGAATATCTTTATGAGAATCATCTGCTTCGAATTGATGCACAGGATGTTGCCCACTTTCTTTACAAAGGTGAAGGACTCAATAAAACTGCTATTGGTAAGTTTCGATACTTTCTTTCTATCATCTCATCATTGATATCTATCAAGCACATCTTAATCAATGCTTTTCTTTAACAATTCACAGGCGACTTCTTGGGTGAAAAGAATTCTTTCAATGAACAAGTTTTGAAAGCATTCGTTGAACTTCATGACTTTACAAATCTTATTCTTGTTCAAGCTTTACGACAATTTCTTTGGAGCTTTCGTTTGCCTGGTGAAGCTCAAAAAATTGATCGAATGATGGAATGTTTTGCACAACGTTATTGCCAGTTAAATCCTGACATTTTTACAAATACGGATACTTGTTATGTTTTAAGTTTTGCGATTATCATGTTGAATACGTCATTGCATAATCCATCAGTTAAAGATAAACCAACTGTTGAACAGTTTATTTCCATGAATCGCGGGATAAACAATGGAGGCGATTTGTCGCGTGAACTTTTGGAGTCACTCTACGAATCAATTCGTACGGAACCGTTTAAAATTCCACAAGATGATGGAAATGATCTTATGCATACATTCTTTAATCCTGACAAAGAAGGTTGGCTGTGGAAGCAAGGTGGACGTTACAAAAGTTGGAAGCGACGATGGTTCATTCTAAATGACAATTGCTTGTATTATTTTGAGTATACCACCGATAAGGAGCCGCGTGGCATAATTCCGTTGGAAAATATTCTAGTGAGTTGATTTATTCCATCATTTTTCTCTTCACTTATTTCATCATCGCCTTTTCTTTTCTTACAAAGGTCCGTGAATGCAAAGTAGCAGATAAGAGTAAGCCTCATTGCTTTGAGCTTTATGCTGGTGGCTACGGAGATATAATAAAAGCTTGCAAAACTGATTCGGAAGGGAAAGTAAGCTATTAGTTGATGTTTGAGATTTTACCTTGATTTCATTATTTAATTGATTATTTCAGGTTGTCGAAGGTAAACATACCGTTTACCGGATGTCGGCGGCTACCGAAGAAGAGAAAAATGAGTGGATTAAATGTCTCACTCATTCTATTGCTCACAATCCATTTTATGAGATTTTAGTGCAGCGTAAGAAAAATGCCGTGGTTACAAGTTAATACATAAATATTTTACATTCTAATGAATAGAATAATTTATAATAATTTTAATGAACATTTTAATCTTCTGATCATTTTTAAAGAAAGAGAAAAAAACTACATAATCGCATTTTAGCTCTTAAGATTTTTTTTGTTCCCAGTTTAACGTTGGTTGTTGGAATGTTATGGAAGTGCAATAAAGAAAAAGCTGAGAAATGATAAACAAAGTTTTTGTTGTTTAAGAATGATTAATTGCAGAATAGTTTTTGCGGGTTGAAAGATTTTCGTTTTTTAAAGTTGATATGTGTAGTAGTATTATGACATTTCATGATGAGCATAATAATATTTGAAACGTAAGTAAAGTTACAATTTAAAGTTCTTTGAAAATTTCTTTGAAACATTTGATTTTAGTTTTTGTGCTGCCATCTATTGTTGGTGATCGAAAACAAACGGTTCAAACAAGCTTCTTACCCCCCGACTTTGATTTTGATACCCTGTGCTTTTAATAATGTGAGTGTACGTAAATATTCACGTAAATGTTAGTAAATTACTCAGTTTATTCCTATTCAATCTTGTTAGACGTCTCAAGCTTGAAGGTTGGATTCTGTTCAATTACAGAAATTTTATCCAATAAAAATCAATTTTCGCGAAAAAAATCGTCAAAAAAGACCAACAATAGATGAAAATAGATAGTGCTTAAGTTTTAAAGTGAAAAACAGAGTGAAAACTAACAAATTGTGTAGAAAATATCGAAAAAACAGTTTTTGTTTTGATTGCTCACAGCTAAAAAAATATTTTTTTCATAAATAATTTTAAATAACTTCAATTAAGTGTTCACTTGGTGTTATCAAATAATTTAAAGTGCTTTGTATCATCAACTGATCAGTTGTAGTGATTTTTCTGCAATTGAAATCAGAATTTTCAGATCCAATAAGTGAACCAACTATTTGGACGTGCAAAAAAAATTAAATCTGGGCCACAAGCAAATAAAATTCAAAAGTAAATTAATTATAAAAGGCAAAGTGTTGTGAGTTTGTGTTTAAAAGCAAGTTATAGACCATTTGGCGTATAAAAGAGCCGCTTTAATCTTGGATTTAAATGAATAGATCTGGCGCAACAACAACACACTAACACATTCAAAAGTGGGATTAAGGACGCGAGCATCGTTTTGAATGGTGAGTACAAGTCGAAATGAGGGTTCATGTTTTTTTCATACCCGGAGGACAACATAAAACATTAACATATAGACGTTTTCATCCCTTTTATGTATCTTCGGATTCACTTTTTGGAAAATTCAATTTAACAATTGTGCAAAGATGTGGGCGCTTGACGTGGCGTAAAAACATTTTCCTAACTTTCATTCTCATCCTTTTTCACTCACACATGCAAAGTACACTTTTTTCCGAGGAGGAACGTGGAAAATTTCACAGAATTTTCTCTTCTGAATCTTTCGCCCCATCGGCACACCCAAAATCGCATGGAAATTTCATTGCGAAAGTTTCCAGCGCTTGGACAATCGCTGAAGTGAAACATTTTGCAAATTAAATTATCTCGATGCGCTCTTCTGTTTTCAAAGAAATCTGTGCAAAAAAATGTTTTTGATGAATAAACTTTTTATTTTGTTGCTTAAAGTGTGTGAACGGCTGGAAGCGAATAAAGAAAAAAAAACACAAAGCCAAGAAAATGAAAACAAAAATTTTAGTATATTTGGGTCATTTGATAGTCGAATTATTGTTCAGCACCTTTCACTGCTTCTCCCATATTTTAAAACTTTTATATTGTTTCTTCTGATAAGATAAAGAAATTCTTTATTCAATTATTTTCAAACATTTCTACTTCATCTAAACATTTTATTAAACTCTACGACCCTGAAATTCCGTTAGTTGCGAGACTGAACAGCAATCACGAGATGAAGGCGTGAATGACGAGAAAAAAAAAGTATAAACAACTAATGGGGAAGAGAATCAATGAGAATAGAATAAAGTTTGTGTTCATTTCGAAGTCTCAAGTCGATGAGTGACAGGTTATCAGTAACATAATACTCTTCGACCTAAGTGACTGCATCAGACTCTCATGGAATTTTGTCGCTTGATAACAGCTGCAATGACGCTATCTCCGAACTAAAGATGATGACTTCGAATTATTTTTAGCTCTCACTTCCCAGTATAATGAAATGATTCACTCTTTCGGATGCGAACAAGCACACAACAAGTTTGCACTCATAAAAGAAAGAAGGAAAGAAGGAACTTTCCTTAGAAATTTTTGCAGTTTATGGATTGATTTATGCGCCAGCTTAACATTGTAAGATTGTAAAATTTTATAATACTAAAAATGAACTTCAATGCGAGGTCAAAAATGGTGAAGAAGGCGCCCGTAGAACAGAAATATCTGGACTGCTTCCAACTTCCGACTGCGTGAATCATCGTCATCATCATCTGTTCGACATGAAGAATTTTCTAATTTTTCCGCACGGTATGCAGTTTTTCACTAAACTTGAAAGTCATTTGTAAACGGTAGAGAGTGGAGATCAAGAAACCAGTTTCGTTTCACAATTCTTCTTTCCTTCTTTCATCGAGCGATATTTTAAAGATGTTGATGTCACTTTTTCCACCTTTTTTTTGTTTCTCTACGCTGCGATTATCTTTTGCGATTTTTCATCGTCATCGTGTCCCTGCAGGTTCTGACTATCCGCAGAGTTTAGTGAAATGTTTGAAATATTGCACAAAAAAGAGAAAATAAGAACAAGAAAGCACTTTTCATTCAATCAATCACAAGAGAGAAGAAAATTTCGGGTCATTGGAGATGAAAAAATGCCTTGCGGACATCGACATCAGAATCCATCATAAACACGGGCCATTGTTCTCTACTCAAGCAGGAGCCTTAAAGAAAAATTCTGATTTTTTTTCCATTTAAAAAAAGAAATCATGGAGTATAAATATAAAAAGTAAAGCAGTAAAAGAGGTCATCACAGTTCATTGCTGTTGATTTATTGGAGAATTCAACATTTGACCGCACTTTTCTGTTGATGTGTGTACATGCGGAATGGCTGAAGCTAAATAAAGCGTCTTCATCTCGTCTTAACCACGAAAACAGCAAACAAAACAATAAAAATACTTTGATTCGCGTCGCTGGGCTTACGTTTTAAGAAATCTCAATCATTGCATAATGGTTTCGTTTTTCACGATTTGTTTGTTCATTTGTTTGACTTCGACGGTAGTTCGAGGCGGCCCAACTAGGCTCGCGATTCGCGAAATTCCAATTTTGTAACACGGTTAGCTGCTGTTGTTGATGATGATGGTGGTGATGTAACTCACTTCATATTCACATGATGTTGCGTATGTTCAAGTGTAGTTGAGATTGACTTGCTTGATGCATTCTGATTGCATTAATAAAGAAAACGCAATCAACAGCCGACAATCATAAACTTAGTTGACCTAAATATGCAGCACAAGATGAAGCACAAATTGAGACTAAAAAATGAGAATAAAATCCCGCAATCGAAAAGATGTGATAAGCAACGTACAATGGCGACGATGACATCACGAAAAACTTTTAAATTCATCTAACAACATCAAAATTTCATTTTATTTTTGAAGAATGAAGATTAATACTTAGAGGAACTTCATGAAACTGAATATCTAATTATCAACTTAAATACTTATGACGATGAACTTCCGTTGAAGCTTCTTGATTGCAGTCGTGTTTAATTAAAATTCTGTAAAGCACTGAAGTTTTACATTAATTAAATAGTAAAGTTGAATTCATTCAAGGACGTTCAGTTATTGCTGATTTCACTACGAACAAAGCTCTTTTATTTTAACTCTTTTTTTATTTTGGGAAAAAAGATCTTTAAGGAAATATCTCGTCGGATTGTCTGTGAATTCATTCAAGGATGATTGGAAATTTTATCCGATTTTAGTTCGATGATTTTTTCGATTCCTATTGTTCCATTCAACTGTGAATTTGTTTATTTCTTTTTGCTTATTTTTTACTTCTCTTCGTGTTGCTTTTGCCAAGAGATTTGCATTTAAACTATGAAAAAGAAAAAAAACCGGTTCGCGTTTTGTGAATGGCGAGAACTTTGAAACTGTTTTGTTTTTTATTTTGTTTTTGCTTGTTGATTGCAATTTGATGGAGTGAGAAGGTTTTTCTCATTTCAATTACTTTAACAAGCTTAGATCATCGAAAGTCGTTCGGTCACAGCATTCAACAGTGACTTACTAATGACAATAGTAACTTCTGGCACGAATTGAACATAAGCGTGATTTATATTCTTGACAATGATGACGTTGCGAGGGCGATTTAAGTTTCAACCAAAAATAGATTCGTATCGAAGTCCACTAAATGCCACCATCGGCTCAGATATCGCTACAAAATGTGTTTTTATAAAGGGAGACTAAAAATAGTATTTATATTTGTGTAAATTTAATTAATTGGAATTTATGGTAGTTTATAAATTGTTTTTTTTCTTTTTTTATTAATATTGCGTATCGTTGGCTCGTTTGGTGATGACATTCGGAAGAATGTTCGAGTTAGCTAAGCGATAGATCGACCGCAACCGTTGGCTAATTGAGATATAAAAACTTTTGATTGTTTCGATTATTGCGACAAGAAAAAATGTTTTGAGAAAAATAGAAACTCATATTGAGATCTATAAAAACTGGCAACCTTGCACTTGTAGCCTCAAATCAATGCTAGCAAGTTGAAAGAGACTTTGATACACTAACACACACACATACATAGAGAGTCATAAAAAACATAATTTAACGTTCGTTCGGTAATTTCCTGCTTGATGTCAAATTTTGCATTCATAATATGTCACATTGATTATTAAGTTCAACGTCGTTAACGTTTTCTCTCTCACTCCCTGACAACGTCAATTCAACGCGATGTAAGTAAAGAATAATTTGAATTCACATCATAATTCATAAGTCGATGTTGACTTCATAATGAGAATTTACAATGTTTGTTAACATTTTATTTTTATTCTTTTTTTGGTTACAAAAATTTTTCTTTTCGCGTTGATTTGCGAAACTAGGTCAACATTGAAGGAAAAGCGGTTGAAAACATGACGTTGAGAGTGAATGAACTTCCTTAATATTAAAGTGTTAAGTGTACAATGTGCATGTTCATCATGCGATGACCGACCGTCAATTAGTTTTTCCACTATATGAAAGTTTATTCAACTTCCTTTCCTTTCTCTCATTCGAATATCATGAAAAACGGAGCCAGGAAGTTAGAAATTTCTTCAAGACGCTCCCACACAAAACAATTAGGTTTCATGCGTTTCTCGTTCTGATCTCATTAAATTCACGAGCGCATGCTGCGAAGTAACAATAAATGAAAATTCTTTCGTTTTATGCATTCCATTTGTCGATTGATTACAATTGAAAGGAACATTTTTTTCATGCAAATCAACATCATTGTTGCAGCTTTCGCTACATTTTACAAATTCATTAATGGAGCAAAGCAGAAAAGAATTTTACGATCCATGCATAAACTAAAATGAAACAAAAGGCGTCGAAAAAATATAAAAAAAGGCCAGCAATAAAAAATTGTAAACTTGTTTTTCTCTGCCATGCATTTTCGAATAAATATCCATCTACGGATAGATTGTTGTTGTTTACATCATCAACGGCATTCGTAACAAGCCAAAAATAACACAAACTCTGTGCTGCAATCTTTTCACGCTGTCAAATGCAGATTCCTTCGTTTTGTTTATTTGTTTTGACACAAGAACCAAGACGATGGAATGAGAAGAAGAGAGAAATGCAATGTTGTTGTGATTGCACAAACTATTGAAGTGTAAACATAAATGGAATGTTTACTAAACCCACATACGAACTTGACTTGAAGAAGGAAAAAAAAAAAATTAAAATTTCCAACATCTTCAATTTTCCGGTTTCATTGGCGCGTTTTTCCTTCTTCGTTCTCATGTTTTGTTGTTAGAAAAGCCTTTGGAATTTCCACGGTGAACAATTTCATCGATTTTCTTCGCTTCGACCTTATTAAAGGTTTATTTTGTTCCCAGGCATGTAAAATACTTTTCAAACAATATCAGTTCATTGTGACGAATAATTTTTCGAGGAAATTCCATCGTGTTGCTTCCTTCTTTTTCTTTTGAACAATATTTGAGATTAAACAAGATTGTCTGACGATGATTAATTAACTGGCAATAGTGAATCACTTTAGTAATAAAGTTTGACGGACAAGGAGGAAATTGAATCATATTTATTGAATATTTACACCCACGCGAGTCTCTTCATTGACTTAATTATATTTGAGACAGCTTTCTGACTTAATGACGATACGCAACGACTTGAAAATAATTTAAATCCTTTTCAACACCAGTCAAAATTTTCTCGTCTGCTTTCTTCGTAAACTTCGGAAATGGGAAAAAGGAAAAATGTAAATTTGGAATTTTTCTTCTATCAATGATAATCATTTTAAGTGCTTTCACATCACTTCTTCGTCCTATATTAAGGAGAAAACTTTTATTTCGTGCTTTACAAATTAATCTTGATGGTTGATAAGAAAACAAGCAAGCACGATGTTGTTGAACTTTCTTAAGATGTGAAGATTAAAAAGACATTTGGAAATTTTGCTCGTCTTGTAAAAGAATCAACGCGGAATCTTTTAGAAATGAGAAAAACGTTTTTCATTAGAAAAAGTTCCTGAATCTCATTGTGTCTTCGAGCTTTTGAATTTTCATGAGATGAAGCATTTGTTATTCTAAAGAAACATTGAGAGCTTCTTAGTAATACCTGAACCGTCATTTGGATTGAAATAACGACAATCAACTACACGTAGGATAAAAAGGACCATTTTGAGATGGGATCTGATACTGTGTCGATATTATCATAACATACGAAAATATCTTAAACACAACAACATTATTGACTCCATAGCGCAGAAATTTCTTATGCGATTTCTTTTCTATGTTCATTTTCGTAGGAATTGAAGAGTCTTAAGAGAAGAAAAGATTTTTGTTCGATGCGCAATAATTTATGCAAATGAGACGCTTCGATTTACATGCCTAAGTGAGTGGAATTCGATTGTGAGGTCGCTCGACATGGAATACTTGAGACGTCGATACAGAAAAGAGAAGCAAAAGTTCCATTACTGATAGGAAGGAATAAGATGAGAAACCTGCTTTGAAACCAACACAAAAACTTTGTCAAATGTGATGATAAGAAATGTTCGAGAAGGTTGGACGACGATACATGTGGAGTCACTTAAGCATGTTAATCGAATTACGCCACTTAAATGATAAAGTAAATTTACCGTAGAATTTTCTCCTTCACGAATACAATTTTACTGATAAAACGAATCAAGCGAATAAACTTCTTGAAACAATTGATTCAATGATAAGAAAAGACAGCAAACAGAAAAAAATTTTTAGAGCGATAGAAAGAAAGAAAACAAAAATTTGGCGAACTTCCATATTTGAAATTTCTAAGTGATAAGATAAACTCGTGGCTTCTTCTTCTTCTCCTTCGTTGTTACTGAATATAAAAGCTCGATTAAATTAATGAAAACCAACCGAGGAATGATAAGACGAGCAAAAACACAAAAATATTTCAATCTTGTGTTATTGGATTTCTCTCTTCTGGAACGTGAATGTAATTTAAACAAAACAACATCACAAATATAAAAAAAATATTTTTTGTTATCATTGAAACTAAGCACGAAGTTGGGCGGATTTGTAATTATCCGCCATTGCCTTAGTGCACATCATACAAATGTCACTCAACTGCTTAATTACTAATTAAAGGATTTTCTCTGCGTTCAACGAATTTCTTTGTCATCATCATTTTCATAAAACTAATTGAAACTTTCAACGTGTTCTCGTTATGAAGCTAGCTTAGTGTCAACGAAAATATTTTGTCATACAAATAATCCAACAAAACCACTTTGATTGTTGTGTTGAGATGAAATCTACAATGAAAGGAACTTTGGCATTAAACTGCTTCTAAATTTATCTGCGATATCGAATTCTAACACACATTGAAGAGATTTTTATTTATCAATCAACGAAGAGAAATGGCACATATTGATGCCAAATTGATGTCATGGTTTATATCTTTCTTCTTTATGCTTTCGCTTTATGTTGCTTTGATACTTCCTCAAACAATGACATAACAGTGATTCTTCATATTTCTTTCAATTTACGATCAAAGGTCGATTTACTGTGGATTTTCATTAAGCACCCGTGGAAAATTTTTCATGGAAAAGCAGGTCAAAAATGAGCATTATCACGTTGTGGGAGTCCAGCAGCGCTTGGTAATTTGTTGCGTATATAATCGCAACGGGATGAGACTTCATATTGTGTGCCGGTAGATTTCTGCGTGTCATCACGGTTCTGGTTCTCAAACGTTGCTTAACAGATTAATGGCTTACATTTGTTTGCTTAGATTCAACTTCTATCATGCTTTTAATGGGTGCGTATGGACAAAGGATGGTTCAGCATCGAGAACAAGGCCTATGAAAGCGAATCTAGGTCACGACATCGATCGATATGACATTTTTTACTTTTTGACTTCTTCCCCTAAATAAATTTACGAGCGACTCGTCTCCGACCCATTTCGATGACTAAATGTCTGGATGAGGGTGAAAGTGTTTCGTAATATAATATTTTGAATTCATTTAAAAAGTTGCTTCTGTTCTTAATGAAATGACAAACAACATGAAATATTTTTATGTTTATTTTCCTTCGACGAGTCTTCTGCTTTACATTTCACCGTCCCAAAGATCGTTAGGTAATGTTGATTAAGTTCATTTACAAAGGTGAAACTTCTGTCATGTCTCAAACCTCAAAAGGGCTGAAAGCGACATGAAACAAAAGGGTCAGACTTGCCTTGACGAGCCCTTCCTTTGTTAGCTTTCTAAAGCGCGAGGTCGAGGGAATTTTTAAACTTACAAAATATAATTAACGCAGCAAAACATCTCAATTAAAAGCTGATTTTTGAAATTGTCCAACTTTTCCTTCCCTCGAGTGTTCATGCAAATTTTCTTAATTGAAGTTTCTTTCCTTCTCTGAAGCATCTCCGGCGCTTGTTGAAGAAGGAAGAAGAAAGAAATGAAAATTGTGATAATTTTCAGGATATCTTGGAAAATTAAACATTTTTTTCCTTTTCCCATTTCAGAATTTTCATCAACTTTGAAGCTTGGGAATCCATTCAATCAAATGGTAAGTCGAAATAAAATCTAACAACCATTTTATTATCGAATCGTCTATGTTGAAGCCGATTTTTAACCTTATCAGACAAAATGGAATTGTTCTTCTTGCTTCCTTTTATTTGCTTAACAATAAACGTTTGGAAACCTTTTTCCCGGCCTTTTGTAGCGAAACCCATTCAAATGTTTGCCAAATAAATCCCAAACCTAGAACAAACATTCGCTTTTGTTTTCAAATCTCTTCTTTTTTTCTCATTTTGATTTCTAACTGATTTCCGTCACCTTTCTCGTTTCATTATTGCCTTTCGTACCTAATCAATGTATTGCGTTTTGAATTCATATGAAATTCCATTCCGTGTATGGTATCGACAATAAGCAACATGAATAAGTTTTCAAACACAAAACAGAAATTTAATAACAAAAAAATATTCGATATTCATCCCTGAGAAACCTTAGGTTGTTGTCTGTTTAACTTAGTTTGTCGTGACTATGAAATTGCTGACAAAATGACGTCGTTAAATTCCTCACATTTTTTTACTTTTTCCCCACCACCGTCGACCAGTGATTCAAGTTTCGTGCGCGGTTCTTAAAAGCACATATTTGATTTACGCCAGCTGCTTGGTAGTTTTAATGAGCACATTTTCAATGTTTATTTTCTTTAAAATCTCAGTGAGTTTCATTGAAGCGATTCAGATTGTGCTGACATAGCGATTAGCTGAACTTTTCATGAAGAAAAAATAATTAACAAGAATCCAATCGACCTTGCTTTAATTTTTTTCTTTATTTTTATTATAATCAAAGCTCCTCGTGGACGACAATCAATATTCTCGAAGGTTTTAAAATCTGAAACAACACTGTGGGGTTATTGATTTTTTTTATATGATTATTTAATTGGATAACTGTGAGAATGCTTGACTGCTTGGTTGGCTGAAAGGTAACAAAAATAGCTGAACAACAACTTTTTCATTCTCCTTACATTTATAATATTTTTATTCAACTGAATGCAAACAACATTGTAAAGCATACACATATATCCGATAACCGATTATCGTTCCACATCATCGAATTGAATAATTGAGTCTAATGACATTCAAAAATAAATGTTGCCATTGGCAAAACAAATTTTTATTTCATTTTACAAAGCTTGCAAGAAATTTTTGGAAAAGCATAAAATTCATCAGAAATTGTTTCATCCATTTTGATTAAATATCATAAAAACTCATTATTCTTGTGAATGCTGATGTTGGAAAAAGAAACTTTGCTTGTTGTTATGCAAATATTTCTTTTATGCGATCTTTTTTCTCTCGTTGTCGTGGTTGACATTGAAAAATGTTGTTGCGGTTAAGATTCTTTGTAGCAAATATCAAAGCTCAAAGAATGTTGATTTACTCATCTTTGAATCATTCAATTTAAACTTTTTGATGTTTTCATTTGATTTGATTTTGTTATTTATTTATTTTTTCTCTAAACAAAGATAAACACGAGAGAAAGTTGCTTCGTCATTTGTTATTATACAATGAAATGCTTGTTTTAGGTTTCAAGTTTCAAAATCAAAATTAGTTTTCTATGTTCATTTATTGCTATAAATAGATAATTAAAATTCCATCCTCACGATGCTAATTACTGCTCAGTAGCATTAATCTCTTCCTCTCTCTCTTTCATATCCATTACCGAATAACTTTTTGATTTTCAATGCAGATTGTTAAATTCACCACAAGCATTCACTTTTCATTTCACAAAAATGAATTGTAATTAACTTGGACACATGGTTTGCGTTATTAATTAACTTTCATGCAGTTTACGATGATCCAACTTCTTACAACAACGAAAATGTTGAAGTCGTTTTGCATTACTTAATAAAGATATTTTTTATGCTATAACTCCATAACACCCACACATGAAACGACAAATGACAAGCTTCAACCTTAAATGAGATCACAGCCTAAGTCAACTTCCATCTGCTGTTAAGGTGCGAAATATTCGTTTTAATATTTCATTAGGAAACTTCTGACTGACTAATGTAATCGTAGTTAGTGATAGAAGACAAAGTCGGTCGTCCGTCGGTCGATAAAGAACAACATGAAAGTTTTAACAACGAAAATAGTTTATGAAGATATGACTGACTATTACGCACCCACCCACACATTCCCTCACGTAACACAAAAAAGATATTAAAAGTGACATAAAAACGAATTTTAATGAATGAAAGTGAAAAAAAAAGGACAACAGCCTATGCATTGTGAAATTTACTTCACACAACTCACACAGAAGTCAACCTTTAGCGAGGCTTCACTTTATGAGCTATTTATTAGAGTCGTCAACCGTAAGCAAAGAGATTTAAAATTCAAATGAAATGTTGACTTGTCGAAGGTTCTTTCATTCGATAAAAGACTTTCAAAGGTCATTTTTATCATAAATTTGTTAACGTTGTTAATGATTTCCCCTTTCACAAAGTATTTGCGAGATTTAATTTCCAATTGGATTACACTTGAAGGAGCGCCACGCGAGAAAGTATTTGAAATTTAATTAACTGGTCTGTGGCACTAGCAATGATAGCAGTCTCGAGTCGAGACCATCGGTTTGCTATTTCTTTCGTGAGACGCCGCAATAAATGAACAATTCGAGAAGAAGAATAATTAATTTTAGCGTATAGTTGAAAACGAATCCATCCGTAGGTTGATATTTATCACTGCGACTAAGGCACGTGAAAATCATCGTAAAGGATCTGCTTGTAACGTTGAAGGTGCGGCAACACGATACCAAACTATTCTGATTTATCATCGAGTCTTAAAAGCCTTTTTTTAAGTTCCGACGACTCTGACGTAATAAGGCATCGGAAGTGAAGCAATTTTGCTGTCGATTTGATGGTGATTCGCAATATTATGATGACAATTATAAAAGGAAAGATGAATGCTAGCGAAACACTTGAGGAAATGAAAGTTCTCGTTGTCCTTGATAACAAATATTTCCATCATTCCGATCCTTTTTCCTTCTCAATGATGACAGGCGAATAAAAGAAAGAAATGCTTTTGACATGATAATGCGAGCCTCTAGAAGTAAAATAAAAAAGATTTTCTATGCTTGACGGATACACATTTAAAGTGCTTTCATCATGACCCATTTGTGATGGTTTACATGTGAAAGAAAGCTTGTTGTGGGACCGGAAAGAAGAAAGAACCAAGCGATGTAAACATGACACATAACAAAATTGATGATATTTACATTGAAGCTTCCTAGCTTTCCTTCTGTTTGCTGATATCACGCAAATAAAAGAAAAAAATCCTTTCCGAATTAAAGAAATGAATTCCAATTGCTCGCTGGTCCATCTTCTATGTTATTTTAAGGTTTCTTGATGAGTCACTGGCATAGAAGAATCTTTGAGAAGAAAATTAAGTCACGTTGATTGACATGCTGTAAAAGATGCTGACACATTGTCCACCAATAATCCTAACTAATCCACTCATCGAAGCGTTCGATTTTTAACCTTCTTTGTAGACAACTCATGAGTTAAGTTAACATCGCAATTTCTTGTTTCATAAGACGATCAATAAGAAGACGAATGAAAAATGAAAAATCCAATCGAGCATGTCGTGTGCTTCCAGTTAAAAGCAAATTTCATGCGAAGAGATGAATTAAGATAAAAGAATTCTCGAATCGATTATAAAATTGAAGCAAATATTTACGATTGAACGCAAAAAAAATGATGCATGAAGAAGGATTTGATTGCGGTTGAGATTGATTCAATGGAAAAGAGACTGTAAAGCCAGATGGTGGCAGAATCCACTTGAGATTGATTTCTCTCGTGCGAAAACTCAAATAAGATTAATTTCGAGCTAGACATTGAGATGCCAAGTTTAATTCAGTTTTCACTTGAGGAGAATTATTCTCATGATTCAGTGAATATCTACTTAGAAATTCGAGGCGCGCGTGAAAATCAGCACAGAAATGTTTGCTTAACCTTGAAACTGAGAGGTTTAATTAACTCTTAACTTCCCATTGTCTATTAGGTATAAACAAAAACAGACTTTTAAATAAAAAAATGTTTCTTAAGTTAGCTGCTGGCACTGTGCGACCACTTTCGTTGGTTGGTTTCGCTGGAAAGAACAATGAGGCTGGTGGAATGACTTAAGTCAGCAAAACTATCTTGTTGTTGTTATTTCTACAATCAAACAACAATTGTCGTCATGGTTGAAATGGAGAATGAAGTAAGCGATGGGAAATTCAACATGGCGCATTAAGACACGATGCGTGCTCAAATCAAAATGATTTATCAACTTTATGTTGTGAAAAAAAATCTCCGCAGCAACGGAAACGTCCAATTTCATTTCATAATTTCTTTCGTGATATTCCTTCACTTTTTTTTATTTTTGAGAACTGCATAAACCTTTGATTTATGTTCAACGGTGTTTAAATCTACGCTCTGTTGATTTTCCTTTTCGTTGACTCAGAAGTCAGAACTGTAAAAACATTTTGAGATTTTATTTTTAATTTTTTGTTTTCGTTGGTTGCTTCGTTTCCTGTTGCTTCGATCCTTATGGGTGAAGAATGTGCAATTAAGATGTCATTTAAATTTTGATGGTTAGAACGAGAATGTGAATGACAAGAGAAGCATGAAAAAAGAAAATGAACTGAATGTATGTTGATGATGATGACCTACAATTATGTTTCATCAGTGAATTCATTTAAAGTTTATGATGAATATCATTCCATTCAAATAACATGTATGCGTGTGGGAAAATGTTAAGGAAAGTAATTTTTACAGAGAATTCTTCATTAAACGTAATTTGAATGGACCGAAATTAAAATAACTTTGCTTATTTACTGCAAATATTGGGAAAGATTGTTGAAGTGAAGACATAAAAATGTTGCAGAAATTCTACATTGACTGAATATTGCAGTGAATTGGAGCATCAAGTTAGGTCAATATAGAACTTCTCGTCTTTACGATGACATAAATGTGTGCTTACAACAAAGATATGACGATAAAGAATGTGACTAAGTTATTTGACTCTCATCAAATCAAATTATGTAGACTGGGATTATAAAAGGTTCTTGTAACCCTCATGATGTTGCTTTGAGAGCCTTAATTCTGCTTCGAAAGACGTTAATTGAATTAAAAATTCTTTCTTTATGTTGTCTTTCAACATTCTCTCTGATCCATAAATTAAAGGATTTAATTTCTCTTTCGGAAGCTCGAACAAGTCATTTCATCGCTCGTAGGAATTTCTTTTTTATGTTCCGCAAACGACTCCTATAACTGGGATTAATTTCAGTAAAATATTTTTATGGATACTACGTGACGGAATTCCATTTTTCTCTTCCTTTTTCTTTTCTCCCCTTTTTCGTCCTTCGACATTCATTCGATTGACAAATTCACACAGTGAGACTCTTCGCAATGCTTCATCAAATTCACGTCAATCACGAAGCGCGCTTCTGTCTGCATTCATTTTGTTCTGAATTGTTAGGAAAGTTTAATGAGCCATTAAGATTGACTTTGACCGTCGACAGACGATGATACAGCCATGAAAAGCTTTCGCTCTCAATTAACATCAATTTGAAACGCAACCCTGAAATTATATTTTGAAAATAAGTCAAAAAAGAGACAAGCGCGATGAACATAAGAAAAGAAGTTTAATATGAAATTAATGTCAATCTGTTTAATGTTTGAGAATCTTTTTTTGTTTTATTCAACATTAAGTCGTCAACGAATTTTAAATTTCACTTAAATAAATAATCTTAACTTTCACAAAGCTTATGAATGTCTCCCTCAATTAATTTTTCCCACTTTTCTTCTTTTGTTCTTTTCGACACGAGACTTTCTTCTTCCTTTTCATCGCAACGACGAAGACTTCAAAACAAGAAAAAAGCGGGGAAAGAAGAAAAATGTATAAAAATTAATTAAACATGTTTGGCAAAGACTTCTTTTTATTAAAATTCATATTACTGCAGTAAAACATTGTTAAGCTCTTCTTTACTTACTTTGTTTCTTTTCGCATGGCGTAACGATAGAAAAAGTTTTCATTCTTTTGTTTATTTTTCTTTTATATATTTAAAAAGTGTTTCATGAAAATTGTGCTTGATTTTAATCAACACTCGATTCATTTTTCGTGCAGCATTTAACCCAGAAAGAACAAAATCTATTTTTTTAATGGATATTAAGTTGAATCCATTAGATCGCATTCCATTCAACTGCAAATGCAGTTCACAGTAAATCTTTCATCAAAGAGTGGAATTCTTTTTTTCTTTCCTTCTTTAAAGGGATTTTAGAGTAAACAGAAGCGCATGTTGTTCTTGTTTTATCTTCTTCCCCGGCAATTCTAAACATTCAACTCAAGCGTGTCACTCACCACACCATGATACGAGCGCATATGGTGCTTGGTGCTTCCTCCCACTTAATATAAAATTTAAATTCTCTCTTTTTTTCTTCCTCCATGTGTCGGATGATAAGAAGAAGTATAATGGATTGTAGGAAAGAACATAATAAGCTGGAAAAGGAATGAACACTCGTTAGTGCTTCGAGTGCCACAAACTGGCAGAATATTTTTGAAGCTTAATTATTTGTTAATACGCCAGGCGTGACAATGACGATTCTTCTTTCATTTCATTTCGTTCCGACCATAAATGAATGCGAAATTGACTCAATTAACAACAAAAGGAAGAAAGATGAAATGAACTTCTTTCGTTATGAAAACAATTTTGAAGTTTCTTTAAGATGTGCTAAATAAATGTGAAGAATTTACTCTGAAATGAAGAAAATGTTTGTATTTTAAGTTTTATTGGAATTGAGTTTACATTTTAAGTAATTTCTTTCTTTTAATTGAGGCTTTCAATGAAATTGGTTTTTTTCTTCTTCCACGGTGATCGAAATTCAATTTTATTCTCGTGTTTGCATTGTAGGTTTGAAAAGAATTTTAATTAATTCTCTTTTCCTAAATAGTTTGTTTTTGCTCAATCGGAATTTCAATTTCTTAATTCGAATAAAACGCCCACGCACCTAAATATCTAGATTTGAATCCACTTAACGCTCGTCTTTTAAACGTAAATATTTCGCTAGGAAATAAAATTGAGCATCATCTTTAAACGTTTTATGATATTTTTATTTAATTTAGGATCAATTATTGAGTTTGGAAAGATGAAATATCTCAAAATAAATGAAGATCTTAAATCTTCCGAAATTGAAGCTTTACCCTAAAATTAAAAAAATGTTTACGTCTGTCTCTTATGCAATCGACAATTACTCTTCATGAATATCGATTCACATTACATGTTTGTTTATTTTTGGGAAGATTTTGGTTTTCCCTCGCATTTCACCATCGATTTTTTTCTTCCAAAGTCGCTTTTTTTTTGTCATTAACGTTTCAATTAATAATTAAAAGGAAATAACATTTTTACTTCTCTCTGTTTGTAATTCTTCACAAACTTCCGTGACGGTTTGTACGCCCTTACGGTTTCGATTTCCATCTCGTCTCCGGTAAATGATAAAATCTAATTTTAGCTTCGAAAATTGAATTTTTAATGGTTCTCTGTTGATGAATGATGAACGTCATAGCCCCAATAGGGATTTTTCGTTTCATCATGAATGTTCATAATTCGAGGGCTTTCCTCTCCGCACTCCATGTTTTGAAAAGTAAAAAGTTTGATAACAGAAAATGATCAACAAATTATTTCCGCTCGGGATGTCGTAAAATGCTTCCCTTGTTAGTTTACGAACTTTACCGAAAAAGGATAATTTTAATAAATCGGTTTATGACCAGAAAATCTTTTACAAACTTTCCTTATCGAGAAATGAGAATCACTGAGGAAGAAGAAGACGAAAAATTTGGAAATGTCTGTTGCGAAGCGATTAAATTGAGATTTCTTAAAGGGATTTCTCTGTGAATTCCTCCAATGATGTTAAAGTTTTCCGACGTCTGGTACAACTTTGACGCGATTTAGAATGTTTTCTTGATAAATCTTTCTTCTACAATTTGTAGTGCAATGAAAATGAATTGACCGAGGTCATATTTAATCTCAGCTCGTATATCTTTGACATAAACAAGATCGTTTAATCGATTGTCATTTTGTCTTTTGTTATTCTCATTTTACTTCCATTAACTGATAAAAATTTACGACTTTTCATTACGCTTTGAATGTAGTTTGCTTGTATGCAAAGATAAGAAAAGAAATTCTAACGTAAAGGAAAGAAGAAGAATCGATAGCAATAATTCAATTGTCAAGTCTTGCATTATCGGCATGTCAAGGCGACAATTTCCAGTTCATTTCGTTTCCTTCCTCGACGCTTACTTTCGTTTAGATTTTACAGAGTTTTGTTGTAAAGAATTTGTTTTATGTTTCTCTTGTTATCAGTTGGAACATTCCAGATATTTAACAATCTCTGGAAGTTAATTTATTGTGAATGAATTGGCCTTCTGTTGCTGGTTCATCCTGGATGAATAATCAATGCCATTAGATTAATGGAATTTTTCTCCCTTTCCTTTATAAAAATCTCATTCTTGGACGAAGATCAAGAGGTGGAAGAATTGTAATAAATTTTATTAACTTTGATGTTGATTCTGATTAACCATACACATGTTGTTCGCCCACGATGAAACGATTAAAAGGTGGCAATGATTGCTCTTTATATAAGATAAATTGTTGGAGATTGAGAAACAGAAATTCAGCTGGGCTGCCCATGAAAACACATTTCGAAATGATTGAGTAAAAGGTCTTCATGCCGACTGCTTTCAATGATTTTTATCGATCATCTCTTCCTTTTCTACCTCTTATCATAAGCAATAAACATAAAAAGGCATCCTAATCATATTCATAGTCGAGTAAATAAACATTCCATTTATCCAATTCGATTCAAGGTTTCTGTCCGAATAACTGACAAGGCGACATTAAGTTGAGTCAACATTTGCTTCTCTATTTTTTTTTGTGCGTGTAATCGGTTGCAAATGTGACATGTTTAAATAAGTATTCAAAGAATGTTGATGGACTTTACTAAAGGATCGTCTTTATTTTACTATTTTTTGTTACTGAAACACAACTTCAATCTTGTTGACGCCAGAAATTTATTGCGAGCTCCATTTAAGCTGGTGAATCGTTAACATGTGTTGTTACATTTCGAGATGCTTCAGTTATTACCGAACATTCCTTTGGTCTGAGTTGTATCAACATTTGAGTCCGCAATGTGTTTGCAAAACAAAAATTCTTCGTTTATCTATTTTTATCGGCTTAGTCTTGTTATGAATAAATGTGGCAAAGGTTTCGTCTATCATCAACCAAGCGAAAACATGCGAAGAGAGTCTATAAGGCACAAAATTGAAATAAAACATCTTAAACACGTGAAAAATGTTCCCGTGTGGTCGTTGTTGTTGGTGAAAAGCAAATGCAAACAAATTTTAAAGGGAAAAAATGTGTTAATCACATTAACGGTTATTTATGTACAAATGTCTCCATTGATTTCCATTTCATGACAAATATTTCGTTTGTTTATGCTTAAATATTTTCAATTGTAATTGTTGGTTCCAGCTGTGCCATGAAAATCAATGAAATTCGATATCATTGATGGTTGCGAAAAAAAGATTTTCACAAGTAAACACGTGAAATTTATGTTGAAACATGTATCAAAATTATGTATGTTAACCAAAGCCGTTAATTTTATTTCTTACTTCATTTACTTTACGACGCCTTCCGATGGAATGCCAACGATCAACCATCGATGAAAGTTTTCAATTTCACTCAACACATTTGCGTTTGAACATTTTTTTTCTTCCATGTCTTGAATGTTAAACAAAACGAATCGTTTATGAAATCTTTCTGGAATTCATTTGGCGAAAAGCAGGTGAAAATGAAAGAGAAACGGTAAAGAAGAAATGAAAATTCACCAGCATGAGTTATGTATGCGATTAGATTTGAATGAGTTTGAGGTTTTTGTGTATGAATGTGTGCGGGCAATCAATACAAATTCGACGATATCAAAGCATCAGGTGTAAGATGTAAGTGTACCTAATCCAATAAGCATCATGGATCAAGATAAATTCGCATGAGGATTTGGAATGAATAAATCGATCAATGGAGAAAAATTGACGGTTCGTTCAAAGAATGATTCTCGATAAAGAAATTGAATAATCAATGAGTTCTCAAAGATAAATTGAAACTTATTTTTCTCGCAAAACTTCTCCACTTTCTGCTGTTTTCATCTCTGCACAGAACTGAGATTCTCATGAACATTTCAGTAATTGTGGTTCGTACCATCATCAAAAGAAAGAAATTTTCACAACTTCCTCGAAGCGAATAAATACGCCTTTGAGACGTTAATATAACAAGTCAAGCTACTTTCATTCAACTCGAGAGTCATTATAATTTCAAAAACGTATGAGACTGATAACTGAATCATATCAAAATTCGCATCGCTCTTGTATCTTTGCTTCATGCTTACCACTTTGTGGTAGTTTAAGGAAGAACGACATAAAATCTTCTTTCCCTTTTTACGACGATGGCGGTTTCGTCATCGTTTTGATGACTTTTATTTTCCACATTAACAAATTGAAATTTATGAAGTCACATCCTTGAGAAAGCTTTTCTATGAAATTCAATTTCCTTTACTTCGGTATGAAGTGCTTCTTCATGAATCGCTGTTTGCTGAATATTTATAAAATTAAATTTACTTTGAGCGGAAAACGTGCATCATGTTCTCATTGTGATAAGCTTAAATTTAATTTTCTTGTTACAGTAGAATAATTGTACATTTTGCAGTTGTGATTAGCAACCGGAGATTATAAATGTCTTTCCTGATTTAATAAATTTCATTAGAAAATAAAATTGTGCTCGTGCTCTCAACAGAATGAAAGAACAATACGATAAAGCACAAAACTTAAAACTCATTTTTTATTTTTCTCAATTCACGTGGCGTAATTCCATGTCTGAAATTTGAAAGAAAAAATTTATTTTAATAGGAAGAAAATCTATTTTCGTTTCTCTAATTGCTGGTCGCAGATAATAATTCTCGCGAAAGTATAATTTTTGCAAGCCAAGTTTTGCAACTCAATACTTATTATTACGTTGTGACTCGTTCAAAGATTTCTAGAAGCAAAAAAAGTATAATAAAATTGTTGCTTTTTCTTTATTCATCTAGTAATGGCTACAACCAATCAACGAGAAAGAAAGAAAGACTGAACCAGTTTTCAATCCTATTGTGAAGCTTTAAAAACACTTTCACGATGTTACGTCTAATGTTGTTTGACCTGTTTGTCATTTCTTCAACCACCGTTACATGATTTTGTTTTTTTTAAAGAAGAGATTATTGCTTAGTATGATTCTACACAACCAAGAATTGATAGCTTCCCAGCTTCATAACATGACTTTAAAGGAAGTCATTTAATTCCATTTTAACTTAATGCTTCACTTCATTTTATGCTTGTCAAATGCAATTTTTTTATTGTCGAGTATATGAACATTCCATGTCCTTGATGATGATGCTCATCACATCCAGATGCTTACAAAGAATTGTACAAATAAAAAATAATCGATGAAGCAATTTCATTGCAACGACCACTTACCATATGTGATGCTAAAACTTTTCGATTGAATGAAACTTCTAACTAGTTTCATGTTTCCGTTTAGTATGAAATACAAAATTAATGATGAATTATCCAACTGTTTGCTGTTCTATATTGTCATCACTTTGAAAATATGTAAAACATGCTCACAAGTTGCTTATTAAAGTTTTATGCACGAAAAAGATGAAAGAAGTTGTTGATTAACTGAAAATCGAAGTAGAGAAAGAAATTTTATGTTCCTTAATGCAATTGCGCTCAATCGATCGAATGATGAAGAAAATGTGAATATGAAAAATAATTTCCGCTTGATTGTAACATTCGAATTTATTTACACAATAAATATTAACGATGAACTCATGCTGAGAGAGATTTTCGAGACGACTGGCATTGAGTGCAATTTCATGTTTATTTAGAGACGAATGAAGCAATGAAATTGATTTGTAATCTCTCAGAATACTTCTTCAGGTCTTGATATTTATTCAATGTCATCTTTCATAACTTTCGTACTATTGTGACATGAATAAATCCACACAAGTCATAATCATCAACTCTTATCAATTATTTAAACTTCTCTCAATTATTTATAGCATAAACAATCAAAGGAAAATCCTCTGAGTTTGACATGGAAGTGCGAATGAGATGGCAAATCAAAACAAACATTTTCTACTTCTTACAAGCATTGTGAAAGCAAAAAGCACGAACGATAAAAAATAACAAAATGTACGCGTGAAGTCGCAGCGTTCAAATTAATTGTAATACGTGATTCAGTCTAAATATGAAATGTAAACAGCGAAGAAAGTGAAGAGAAAAATTGCTTGCGTCGTAAACAGTCAATGTAAGGCAATATAGTCACGATACAATTTATTTACCACCATATAATGTGATTGTGATTGCCTTCAAAAGCAACAAAACATTTGTTACAAACGACAGAAAGCTATTTTCGTTGTTACGAACTTTGAATAGACACACGATAGGTTCAATGATCGCCATAAGTTGAAAGAAAATGAATCAATTTTATTATTTTCTCATTCAACATGTTTATGACACCATCACAGCTTGCGCCACAATTATACTGCTTGAAAACTAATTTACATTCGTTTTAAACAAATAAAAGACCATCTTAGATGTTTCCAACAAACGACAATCGTTGTAATTGAAGAGATGACGATAATTTTAATCGTAAATGTCTTGTCAGATATGTTGATGCACTAAACAGCATTGAAAGAGGAGAAGGAAAAGATTCTCAGATGAGGAATGTAAATGATGTGAAGAAATTGTCATCAGCTATAATTAATTGAACGGAATGTTCATCGATAACGATCGTCTTCCCTCCAACTCGTTCATCAACTTTTACTTTTGTATCTCGTTTTTCATTCATTTTTGAAGAAGAAGTCGTGAAATAAACAATCACACAAATTATGTCAGCGGCAATGGAAAATCCTACTACTCACTTAGGAGAGTGAATGAACTCGCTTTTGTGCCGTTCACTCGCTTTCTGACGATTAAATAAATATTTTTCTGCGATGGTTGAAGAAGAAAATTATCCAATATAAACTTTCTAATTACTCAAACGTGGATGAAGTGCGTGCTAGTTGAGTTTATAACAATATTTTCAAGTAATTTTGACATTCCAATCGATCATGTTCAGTTTTATTATTTCACAGCCTTCACACGTCTCCTTTAATGTTTGCTGCGACCAAGAATGGCTCACAAGAGTCCATTTACGACTAATGCTTTTCTATATTATTAGCGTTTTTAAAAATGATCCAAACAGGTTCATGTTGAACAAACATTTATCTTAAATCACAATCCACGAGAGCGCAGTTCATGATGAAGTCAAACCATCAATTTTAGATTTTTTTATCGACATTTAAACACTTTCACAATCGATTAACTTCCATGCCCTGCCGCTTTACTTAATAAATCAATAATCGAGCATAATTTTATTCAGCTGAAAGCGGTGCCATCATGCAAGTGTGTGTGTGTGCGATTTGAGTAACTCAAATGCCTCTAATTGCATCAAAGAAAGTTGAGATGAAGAGCAGAAAATCCCCGAGAAGATAAATTTCTTTTTTAGCCGACAAATGTTTAATAGAAAAGAGACTACGAAGAAAAAGTCATTAATTAAAATTATGTCTGTAGAGTGGACAAGTGGGTGGTCGTATAAGAAGAGACTGAATACTAAACTGTTGTGATGAGATCATAGGATATTGTGGGCTGATATATGTGAGTAGTAAGAGTTACAAACTACACGAATGTATGTAAAGCAACGTAACAGATGATTTAATACACTCCATAAATGGTTCAAGTCTCAAGTTTATGGTTGATCAATAAATCAAGTTTGGTTGGAGGTCGTTGCACTATGCAATAGCAAAATGTGGCTGCGCTTTTTAATTAAAAGCTCAATTAATCTGTGCATGTGCATTCATCGTCACTATAATCGTGCGTGATTAATTTGGTGGTTTAAAAACAAATTTGCTTCACTTGCAAAGGCGACCGATTATGGATTGTTTTATTGAGCAATAATCGTTAAAAGAAATTAAATTGGTAATTGACGCTGTTGCATGTTTCAACTTTGTTTTAACTGTAAAATTATGTTCGCTTTTTATTGTGGGAATTGCTAAGAAATTGTTCATTCCGTTCCTGCCTCAACAATTGACTTACATTCACTAGAAATAGTTTCGTTTTTTGTTTACATTCAACTTCTAATGTCTCGGCGACAGTTGAAGCATAAAAATCTCCATAAAACTCAAATATGATTTCAAATGTTCTGAGAAGATTTTTACGATCAATTTTCTACTTAAAATTTTTGTTCATTTTAATTTTACAACCGAAGCGGAACATTAAAAATAAAACACAAAATTTCGAGTTAGAATTTTTGTTTTTTCAACGCAATCGATGTGACGGTTGTTTGTTATTCGTCAATCAATCAGAGAATCATAAAGCTATGTTTGATATGGTGCATTGAGATCGGCTTCGTTATGAATAATGATTTTGACAAACGTGGGAATAATTCATCGATTACGTAACATTCTTTATTAAATGGAAATAAGTTTCGATCAACTGTGGAAAAGATGAAGCGACGTCATTTGTAAGTCTTTTCAATATCTGCTTGTATCAGATTTCACTCAATTTTACAGTTTTCTGTTACGACGAACATCCATCAATAATTCACTTCGTTTCACTTCTTTTGTCAATGACTGGAAACAAATACTAACGACTTGTTCATAGATCAGCATCAAATATCAAAAGATGCTGTCAAATTGAACAGTCTTGAGTTTGTTTTAAATGATTGAATCTTAAAATTTCTCTGTTATCAACGTCTTAATTTCACATTGCACAACAGCATTCATTTGTCATAAAAATATATAATATCAAAATATTTTCTTTCATCTCTTTCCAGATAACATGAACATCGACCAACAGATGAAATTCCAATCGTAATTGACCGAATTCACAGAAGTGTGTTGCGCAATGAATCGATTTTAATCGAATGCTGTAATAACACCAGCATATCATTGGAGCCAAATGTCGTCAATTGAATTCATTTAGTCGCTAACATCTCTAACAACTCAACTTATCGACAACAATTTTTCAATTGTCATCATCATTAGAAAGATATAACAACAAAAAAACTTTTTCTTTCTATCACAAAATCATTTTCGTCGGTATCTTTAAAGTTTTGAAATTTAATTACCATCAATAACAGCAAATGGAGTTTTAGCAAAGCTTTAAGACGAGTCAACAAGATTTCTTTTCTTTTGTTGTTAGAAAAAAACTTTTTTTTCCTTTTCGTCATCTTCACATAATTTATTTTGTTGTATCCGTTAATTTGTGAACAACGTTCATGAATCGCGTTAAAGATGAATTCAGTATTCTCAGCATTTAAATCAAACAAAAGCAACACATCGTCGTTGAGTCCGACAACTAATGGTGCAAGTAAAAAGACGCTCAATCTGAATGACTCGAATAATTATGAAAAGTTGCGTCACATACGCGAAAAAATGTCAAACCTAATGATCGATGATGACGAAATAAATTTAAGGAAACCGCCAGCAATTCCGATCGCATCAATGGATGTTGACGATGGATGTGAGACAATTGCAAAGTCGAATAGCGGTTTCGACTGCGTAGATAGTGCATCACCATCAATGAATGGAGTTGGCGGTAATTACACGAACGGTAATTTATCGTCATCATCATCATCATCGTCGCTCAATACAATTTCATTGGCATCGATAAAAAAGCATTATAATCAGGACAATTCGGAAAACTACGCGAGTGAAAACAATCTGTTGAGTAAATGTTGTAATGGCGCTGGAACATTGGGCAGCGCAACAAATGTGTCGATAGTTGACGGTAATGATGTAAATAATAGTGCGAGTGCAACAAACTTAGGCTCACTAAAATCGATGCCATTAAGTGACGCAAACGATGCCAGTAAATCGGTATCGAGTATTTTTAATAAACAACCGCAACAAAACAATAATCTAAGCAATACGAATCGCAATCGTCCGAGGCTTAGCTTAAGTAACGCGTGTAACGGTACAAATGCTAATCAACAGCCACAACCCGCCGTACATGGCCGAAACAATGGAAATGGATTACCAACAGGCCGAACACGATTGTCCACACACCAAAGAAACCTGAGCTTGGATTTTCGGTGAGTTTTCCCATTTTTAATTAAATTTCATTCAACTTTCCTTTCTCATTTAATTAAATCTTTGAAATTCTTCAAAGTTTTAAAATGTTTGGTACTTCAAACCTTTTTCAAGTCGAAAATGTTTTTCAACTCTCAAGAGGCGGCATTTCTTGTCTTCAACCAGAAAACATTTCAAAGATTTTGAGGTGAATCGTAGAAAATATTTCAATTCTTCTTTCTGCAACTTGATTCTTACACTTTTAACAAAGAAACATTTCCGCAACGTTCTTCAATTTATTTTGTTTCTTTTAAGTCTAATTACGTTAATATTTTTCAAAACAAATACAATTTGGGTTAAAGGTATCAAGTAACGACCGCGAAACATGATCAATTATGATTAATTTTCCTGTCCATCCATGTCCGCAATGAGTTCACATTTAATACTTGGTTTGAGTTAATTAGACAACAAGAGACATGAAAGGGGGAAAAAAACGAAATATTTGTCGACATATTTAATGAATGATTTGAGATAATTTCAATTAAAAATTTATATTTACTTCTCGTAAATCAGTACGATGGGTTAATGACATTGTAGCTGCTGTTGATATATTATTAATACTAACAACAATTCTAACGCATGGTTCCGGGTTAAGTAATCAGATTTCCGCGTTCAACTAAACGCTTTTAAGTGCAGCACTTTTTTCATTTATTCAATCTTTACATTTAAGAGACAAAAAAAAATAAAAAAATTTGTGGATTTTCGGGCTATAAAAAGCGTGATGTGTAGTTGGACGAGATCACCTTGAAAGCCATTTTTCTGCAACATGTGATTAGTGAATCGAGGCTGCTTTTTTATGGTTATTCAATCCTTAAATGGATTTACACAAATAAATATCACTTGCTCTATTGAAATGTTCTTGTCTTGATCAAAATTGACTGTTGAATGTCTAACAAGAAGAAGAAAAAATGCCTTGAAATCCCACGCAATGATGATTGCGACTATTTATGACTTTAAAAAAAGATTTCGTTATGAAAGACTTCACAAAGCCACATTGCCTGGTATTTAATTCCGTTAAAGAGGGAGAAAAAGGATTAACTTGAATGGCTGGTAATAAAATATTTCTTTGTCTGGATTATGTTGACTAAGCATGTTAATGAATGCACTTCTGAGATACGTTAAATATAAAAGTAAATACTCACTCGTTGAGCATCTTCTAAACTTCTTTGTCGCACATATAAGTGAACAAACGAAAGATTCAAACAGATTTTCATGCGCTAGACAAACAAACATTTGACAGACGATCCCTCCCGTTTTTATGAAATGATGACAAAGTGAACAACGTCTTGCTGTTGTTGTTGTCTTCGGATGGATAAAGTTAAGAAGATTCAAAAAGGGAGAATAAAAGAAAAATGAAAAATCATCACCAAGGCACACGTGTGTGGAACCAATCAAACTCCAAACAGAGCAGAACACAAGTCAACATAATTGACAAAGTTACACGTAAAAAAAAGAAGATTTGAAATTAAAATCAGGAAGATGACGAAGGGAAAAAAATGTAAACGAGAAGAAGAAGAAATGCGTTGACTTAATGAAGTTATAAGAGAAAAATATTTACTCAATAGATTAGAAGAAATTTCGTTTATTGGAATGGAGAAAGAACAAGAAGAAGAAATCATTAAAATCTTTGTTTATATGAACCTTATCCATGTTGCGTAACGAGAAGTTCTCAAATTTTTCTTTCAAGTTTCAGCAAACAAATTCATTCTTAATGTGTTGTTAACTGAAAGAGTTTCGAAATATGAAATGAACCGACAAAGATTCATTCTTGAAAACGTAGAAATGTTTGAAATTCTTTAAGTCACGTTTAAGGGAAAATATCATAATTTTAAGAATGTTGGACATTTTCATCATTTTTCATCACGACAATCCTTTTTCTTTTGTGGGATTGGGATGTCGTTTAAAGAAGCATTAAATATTCATGAGTTCTTCGTGCTTTGTTCAAATTCCCATTACTTCTCATAATCTTCGTTGTTATGCTAACTTAGTTAACGATGACAACAAATTTATTTCGAAAGTAAGAAAAAAGATCTTCAAAATCACCGGATGTTGGTTAAGAATGAGAAGTAATTTTGATTTGAAATTACTTGAGCTACTGATAAGGCGATGTGAATGAATCACAATGGAAAAATTATGAATGAAGACATCTGGGCAATAAAATAAAAAAGTTAATTTACTCATTGTGTTCATTGCATCAGACAATGAGAAATGTTCACATTAAAATTGATTTAAAGTGATTGCCGAGCTTCTTACAAGCAATTTTTCAATTTGACTTCGAATAGATTTCCGTCCTGGTCTGATGTCGAGTGTTGTAATGTGACACGGTTCGCATCAAGTGCTTACTGCATAGTTTACAATGAATGCATGGTTGGTTCTTCAATTTGTTATGGGGTTCATATGAATCACATTTAGATGTTTATGTGGTTCTTTGCTTGATTAACTTCCAATATTATCGAGGGTAAAAGGAAATTGCGTTAATTGGAATCGTTTTTATCCCCACATAAATATTTTACAGTTCGCAACTTTGTTTTCCGTGCTGCGCTTTAAATAACAAAAACCCATCGATCAAATTAACTGCTGATATGTGACTCATTGATGCCAGGAAATCGAGACATAAAATCCAACATTTTAGGGTGAATAATAAATCAATATAACGTCATGATGCTTTCAATCTTCTCCGAACTTTCCTTTCACTACTCGTGTTTATGTTAATTTACTTTGTTTACCTACAGACATTTGTGAATTAACATTTAAGGTAAATATTCCATCTGTTTCGAATTTAGCAAATTTTAGCATACGATAACGAACCATCATTGTTGATTTGATTGACGAATTCACGACACAATGAAAGTAAATATAGACGGGGATGAATATAAATTATTATGTAAATTCATCTGTAGAAATTAAGATGATGTAAAAGAAAGTTTTTCATTCTGCTTGTAAGCTTAATGGCGAAGGAGAATGAAAAATTTCTTACATTTACCAAGCTTTTCTGTGTCTTCTGTCTGTCAGATTTAAAAGTTACTTTACGTGTTAATGATGTCGGTGAAGCTTGTGAAATGAAGGAATTTTTAATTTAAAATTTTGCATACACTATTTTTAAATGCACCCCACGAACATCATCATCATCAACATCATATTTATTATTCGCAGTATACACAATTTGTAATCTCCAGAGAAACGTCGAGGTTGTGGCAATAAATTCAGATAAATTGTTGAAGAAATAACTTTCATTTCATCAGCTAAAGTCTTCAACAACTTTGAAGTAATTCATAGCAATTCACTTTTAATGGCGAAAATGGTTTAAAGTCAGCATTTCTGTGTTTGTTGGTAGGAAAAAAGGCTTAAAAGCAGTTTATTTTAATGATCTTTTGGCATTAACGCCTTCATAAATTCTCTCAACCACAAAGTTTGTCGAGAAAATCGATGGAGCCTTTAATAGAAGGAATAAAGAGAGAAAGAAAAATAAAACTTCAATCTGCTTGAAATCGAAAGCGGGTGAAAGGGATTCTAACGCTTAATATCCCTCATATATCAAACATTTTCCCTTATGTTTAATAACATTGATTTATGTTCAAAAATTGGAAGATGATTTGCCTTTTCTCGCGTATTATGCGCATTGAAATTTTCAATTTCTCCTTTTATTTCTCTTCCTTTACATTAATAAAACTTGCTTATCCATACCTCGTCAATCCAATAATGCTTTTTAGTGAAACTTTTTTATGTTCATTTTCTGCCGAAGCTATAAATTGCAATATTTCGCAACCTACACGTGTGCATTTAACGAGCAGGCGAACGAATGAGCGAACATTTTTTTACTTTAAATTTTATTAAAATTCAACAATGAATAAGTGAAAACTTCTGACAACTTCGAATGAATGATGCAAACCTGCTCTTAATTCAATTTTATGAACGTTGAAATGGAAATTTTTTAACTGCTTTTGTGTAATTGTATTGACTTGTCATTCAATTCTTCACACGATTCTTTAATGATAACTTTTCCTTTGTTTAACGTGTTTCTTTTGACTCGACATTGTCGACGAAACTACCAATTTGATGGATGATTATCAAGGAGAGGAAAACATAACATTTTATGTAAAATAATTATTATGTATTGTGTGTGACTCTGAAGATATCTCTCGAGACAAAAAATTCATCATTAAATCTTATTTTTACTATCGGGGAAAAAACATAAATAAATGTTGCTAAGAGAATCTTCAGCAATCCTCTTGTAGTTTGGAGAAACTAACAAAGCTTTCTTCCTACGACAAAAGATTTGTCTTTTTGCTGTTTCGAGAACAAGTTACAATCAAGTTAAGGAGAAAAAGAGAGCAAAAGGACGAATATGAGTTATTTATAGTCTCAAGTGCACATAAAAATCCAACCAACGAAAGATTAAGCACAGAAGGAAAGTTCTTTTAATATCATTCAAGCTAAAAGAGAAAAATGTGTGAGTGGCTATAAATAAAAAAGTAAAGAAGAAAATCTCTGTGCAAATCTTCCTTATCACTGCCATCTTACGCTTCGATTGTCCCTTCCATGGTAATTTGTCATAAAAATGATTCATTTTATTCGCTTCGTCTCATAACGATACTGCTTCATGCCCATCTCATTTGTCATCATCAATTGTATTTCTGCTTCGCGAAGCTAAAAAGCAAACAACTTTAATGTGCTAATGGAGATTTTTATATAATTCAACAATACAAAAATTCTATCAAATCTAAAAGATTTTTCAACGAGCAGCAACTGAATAAAATATTTAAAAGATTTCAATTTGAAAGCTCACAAAAATAAAAAGAAACAAAAGTGAGAGAAAAGAAGAAATTCTGTTGACAGTTTGATTTATTTTCAAGGCTTTACAATGATAAGACGTAATTTGTTTGTTGACTCAACTCAATTTGTCTGCTTACCTTTGTTGCGAGATATTCTTTCGTTTCTTTGGTTGACAGAATCGTGTGAGTAACGGCAAACATCCATGACGCATAATGTGGGTGAACCTAATTCGTTATCCTTCAGATGAAACGATAACGTAAGTTCGACATGCCAAATGATTCGGTGTAGAATAAAAGTTACATTAGAGAGACAAAAACTGGGTGTTATTGTTGTAACATCTTGCCATTCTTTATCAATTTCCCATTCATGTATGTCATCTTCCGAAAATAAACCGACAAAATTTCTGTAAAACTTTTCCTTATCGATTCTTTTGCTGAAATCAGCAAAGTTTGAATAGCGCAAAAAAATGAGGAAAGACGCAATCAGAGATCTGGTTGTGGTTGTAAAGAATCAAAACAAAAATTTGGGGGAAAAGTTCATGAAACCCTTAAGGTTGTAGACCCAATTTCTGGAAAGAAGCACAAAAGACATAAAGAGATTTAAATGGAAAAACAATTGAATATTTTCTAAAGAACTTTGCCGTGTCTTCTTCTTCTTTTTTTGCTCTCGGAAAAGTTGAAATATTTGCGGAAATATTTAGGATGAAGAAGAAAAAGTTCTCATTAAATTTTCTTCCATCCGCTTGTCTTGATGACGTTGACATTCATAAATTGTGAAAACAAGGAAGCTGTGATGAAAACCAAAGAAATTTTACTTTTGCGGTAAGAAAATCTTGAGGATGCGCTAAAATGAAACTCAAGCACATTGAACCGAAATTAAAAGGAAAACTTTTTCCATCAGGTGATTTTCCATAAAAGTCATTAAAAATTTCCTCTCGAATTTCTTTTTCATAGGAATTTATCTTTTCTTATTTCACAAGTAAACATTTCGTAAGATGTTTTATCCGCCTTATCAATTGACTTTGCCTTTGTTCGTTTCTTATTTCGTGATCTTGAAAAGTTCAAAGTAAATGTTTACGATTCAATATCAGATAACAAAGAATTCGAATGTTTTTAAGTTTTTTTATGAATACAAAAAATCGTTTTGCACGACCTTTGAGATTCATTGAAACGTATCAAGTTCACTTTTTCACCTACCTGTAGGTATGAAAGTTCCCGAAGGACGCTTAAATATAACTTTTCCAAGTGACTCAATGGCTGAACGTTGGAAGAGAAAAAAAGCAAATGGAAAGTTTAAGCTTTCTGAAAGAAATTTCTTATACAAATACAACTTAAAAAAGGCAGCTGAGGTTTAATACATTCCATTACCCGCTCTGTTACCTTCTCATTTTTTTTCTTTCGTGTTTGTGCTAAACAAAAAACACCCGAGAGCTATTTTAGGAGTCTAATTAAAGATTTACTTCAATGCGCAAAACTTTTTATACACAAAGAATGTGTGGAATTCTTAAAAATTTGCTTAAAGAGATTCCTTGTTATCCTATTTGAAAGATACTCCCCCGCAACTCGTAACGATTATCGAATAGCAAACGACATGATAAAAGCTTATGTTTACACAATTCGCAAGCAAACAGTTCATAAGAGCGAACCCATCCCGATAAATAAACAATTATTTCTAATCGGTAATCACAAGTTGTAAGCCATGAGGAATCATAATAAAAAAAAGGGGGAAGAAGTGTGCAAACAAAGCTGAAGTATTTTGTGACGATAAGGATGAACAAAAGAAACAGGAACGTGATGTAAATTGAGTTCCATTGTGTTTGGGATTTTCCAGGATTCTGATTTTCCTTCTCACCGTTTTAAACGAAAATGAAAATTCAAAAATTGGAAAATTTTGTTTATTCTTTCTATGAGACGTGAGCTTTCTTCCATTTACATCGATTACGAAGCTTTCGTGATGATGAGAATAACAAGAAGAAAGAAGAAAAAATATTCCACGCTTTTCTGAATAATACTCGCAATGAAAGTATTTTAAAAGTGCTGACGTGAGATTATTTAAACAAATTTTATGTATTTTTCGTATTTCTTAGCAGAGCTGAAAGCAAATATTCAAGATGTGAAATTTAAATTACAAAACTTGATATCAAAAGTGATTACGATGGCAATTAAAACAATCCGGTGATTAAAAGGCCACAAACAGTTTAATTATTTGTCTGATATCTCTATAAATAATTTTGCTTGCTTATAGCTGACCTTCTTTGACGTAAGTAATACAACATGAAAGTCTCAATATTTAAACCTTTAATTGGAAGTCGTTAAAGCAAATTTAGAAGTGAATTGCGCAAACAAAATATCTATGAAACATCATTGAAAAAAATCAGATAAATCGGAATTTGATTCAATTATGAATAAATGCCACAAGTTGCAGAAGTGAAAGAAAGAATATTTCTTCAATTACAAATTACCATTCGATAACATTTCAATTTGTATCGCAATTTGTGACCTTAATTCGAATGAATTTATTCAGAAATCATATTCAATTAAATTTGTGTGAAAACTTTTTTTATTGACATTGGTTGAAGGCTTTTTTTATGATTAATTTTCATGTTTTTACTGAAATTAACTTCATGTGTGCGTGATTGCTTGTTAACATTTTTTCAAGTTCTCATGTTTCAAATTAATATTGAAGCAAAAGCTGATGACGATCATGATGAGTTTATTACAGAAGCGCGCGTGAAGTTGAGTGATGACGAGAAAGCTTACAATCTTTTTATCGCTAACAGATGTTGACAGAGCATGTCTGAAGGTCGGTTGGAGAAAATATACACATTACAAGCATAATTGCTTTTAATTTACGTCATCATCATCATCATCCGCTTCCTTATCCAAGACGCTCTTGGTTACCACAAAATGATGACACTTCCCTTCCGCTTCTGTTAAGTCACTGCCCCTCTCAATTTATAGCTTAATAGTTGACAATGTCAACTCCATTAAAGTAGAAAATTTTCCAAAAACTTTCCTGCGTTTTATCATGCAATGAAATTATTCTTCCGTATGAAAGTTTCAAAAAAGTCCCGTTGCTGCCAACAAAGAATTTATATAAAACTTTTTTCTCTTTCTATTGGAAAACAAGAAAAATGGAATTTTTCTGTTGTTTCGACAAGAAGTTTCCACAATTTAATTAAATAAAAATCTCATCCAAACACAACCCACATTCGAAAGCAATTTCTTTCGAAGAATTTGTCACAAACTTTGTTTCTCAATGATAAAAGCTCTCAATTCATCGTCACGTCATTTAACAACTTTTCCTTTGGATATTTATTTGTTAAATGGAAAATATCTTTCTTTCGAAGTATTTCCACTTCGCATGAATATAAAAACCATTTCATTTGGTGAGCAAACCGCAACCTAGAGAATAAAAAAAGATTTGCAAATGAGTTTCCAACACATGCTCAACCACTGCTCTTGATCTGCTTTAAGTTTGTTTAACAATAATATGAATAAAACTACCTACTTTAACTAGCATGTGATCCAATTCGACGCAAGCTATAGGCAATTTTAAAGCAGTGGTTTAACCTTTAACTTTCGTGATAATTTAATCCGCTTTCAGACTTTGAAGTCTTTATTTGTTCAGAAAAGATTCTTAAAAGAGTCCAAGATCACTTAACTTGTTCATTTTTTGTGTAACTTAATATTATTCAATGTTTGCACAATTCATTTTCATTTAGAAAACCTCCATAAAATACTTAGAAACATTCTTCTGTAAGATATTTTCTGATTAACCCAATTTGTGGAGTTCAAGTGGTTTGACATTTCAACAGAAAAAAAAAGATGAGAAGCATTCTTGAGATGACAAAAAATCTTCTCTTGAATAAACCAGCAGCAACGAAATTTCATTGAAATCAATTTTTGTTTGTTTGAGTCATATGAAATTTGTGTCGCATGTTAATGTTCAGACACTTCACTGCTTATTTTCGAAATGTCTTGGGATCAAGTTGATGTCGCGACAACAAAATCTTGTTAAGCTGACTAAACTGACAGTCAAAAAATTGCTGAAGTATCTTAAGTGGTGTTAACTGTTAATATTCTTCAATGTTTAAGTTGGAGATAAAAAGCTTTTAAGAACTTCTCCTTCCACACCTACCCAACATTATAAATTGCACTTAAATAATTGCACAATGTTTTCATGATTCAATTTTCACTAATTGCTAACGAAAGCAAAATTTTCTCTCCTTGAGTTCTTTTTACGAGTTTCTTTAAAGCCGTAACAATAAAACTTCAAAATGGGTGCAATGAAGGAAACCAAAAAATGATTTATCACTGCCACGCGCACTCGTTATAGAACATCCTTACATGCAAGCAAGCTTCAAGCTCCAACATTTATCTTCCCTCATTCGGTTGAAAATTGAATTGACTTTGGTGTGCCCGAAGTTGATGTTGATGGATTTCTTACGTCAGCGAAGAAGTTGAATGTTTTTGTTGGTGGTTGCGTCTACATTATTAAAAGGGGAAAGTTGAGCTTTGAATTCTCGTCACGTTGAAATCATCCGCAGCCTCTGCCGTTGCAACAAACTCTTATAGTTTGCCATTTGTGGAATTATATTTTGCGATTGTTTGTTTCTCTCGCCATCGTTGAAGGTCGATGGTGGTTGTAATGGCGCTTAACTACTTGCTTAGTGGATTGTGTAAGCTCACACATTTTTCAACTTAAAAGCATTTTTTTATTCAATCTTATACGATTTTTTTATGTCAGTTTTAATGGCTTTTCGGGGGTTGTTTTGGTCGTCTCTTAGTAGAGTGGGCCAGTGAGTTGATGCCATCATCATAATCAAAAAAATGTAGGCCAACTTTTTACATGGAAAAGGTTTTTCGAGAAAACAAAAATTTATCGTTAAAGTTTCACGATTCATTTAATATTTTCCAGACATTTAGTAATGAATCATGTCCATCTTACACTCACGTTTCATCTCCATCAATATTTCATACAACAAAACAATGTTCTCTTAATCTTTTTGTTGTGGCTATTATGAACATTGATGAAGAAAAACTTTTCCAGTTTTTCCTTTCTTTCGATCTTTACGCATTGTAACAAGAAAACAAAAATTAAGAAGAAAAGTTTCACTTCTCGAACCGAATCCGTAATTTGTCGACAAAGGCTGAAAGAAAAGCGGATGGAATAAAAGAAAAAAGCTTTCTGGTATCATCAGTGAGATTTTCATTTTTCATTCTGACGCTTTCTGAACATGAAAACACAACAAGAAAAAGAAGAAAGAAAAAAGTTGTCAGAAGGAAAATCAATGAAAAGTTTTCTTCTCAATTCAACCCGATTTCTGATATCAATTCAATGAAGCGTGCAGAAGACAAGCAAGGAGATTGTTTAGCGCATGAATTTTCATTTTATTCTAGAACTTGATGTGATGATAGAAATGAGAATAATGAAGTGTTTGTCACCTTGCCTCGTTGTTTCCATCACAACAAAGCGCGTTAATTCTTTATTCACACTCAAAATCACTTCTCACTTAGACGATTCGACCTTTTCCCGAAAACAGATTCCTTTGTCATCACGCCATTATTTTCACGGGAAATTCCATGACATAAGCAATTTTTCGTTGAACCCATTCGAGACGATTGAAATTTTTCATCTTAGGCCGTTAGAAGAGAACTTCAATTAAATTCATGAGAAATTAATTAATTTCATGCGATTAATTAGCAGCTGAGTTTAATAATCCGTTCAGATAATCCAATGAACCCTTTTAAGCTCAAATGTTGAATCTTATTGAAAGCTACGAGAAACTTTCTTCCGAAACTTCTAGAAGAAGAAAAGTTTCCTACTAGGAAGAAACAAATTAACTTTTTTCTCCTTAATTAATCTTACAGATCAATGGGAATTCTTCTACCTCCCGTATCTCAAGTGACCAACACACGTATCAATATGACACAACATCATCGAAATCGAAGTTTAGACAGCGCATTGCAAAGAATACCTGAGGTAAGAAAAGCTCATCAAACAAAACAAAACTTTCATCACTATTTTTATTACATAAGTCGATTGTTGCTTGAGTTAAAGAACAAAAGTTTAGTGTTGTCAACAGTTAGTCAGACAGAGTCAGTCAGTCATAGTTGCTTGTTAAATGTGTTCAAATAACAATGACTCACGTCATCGTGTTTTCTTCTCTGTAGGTTGAAGTTTCGTCACCAAATGCTGAGTCGGAAAACACTCTTTGTACTAACACAATATTGGGACAAAACTCGTCAACAGTAACATCATCGAATGAAGTTCAAGTGAAGCCAGAACAACCTGAAACTGTTTCAAATGATATTGAAAATTGTGCAAGCAATTCAGGTGAGAGAAGAAATTTTATCGCAAACTTATCAACTCATATCGAAGCAATCATTCCTATTTTTTTTTCGTTATAATTGACTATCCAAAATAATAAGCAACGAGACATTTCCTCAATCAAACAGTAGAAAAGATAAAAATCAAAACATTTTCAGGGTTGATGAATTTTCATTAATTTTTATGTTCGTTTTCCTTTTCAATTTAACATTGAAAACCCTGGCACGTCTACTAGTGAAAAAAGAAAACATAAAAATATATAAAGTTGTCCAATAAATAGAGTCACGCTGCAAATATTTTCTCGTGTGTTTATTTCTATTAAAATATAAAAGTTTATTTCGACAAATTACTGCTTATTGAAATCCTCACAATGTATAACATTTTAATTAAAACGAAAACATTTTGAATTGATCAAATTTAGAAGAGCGTCAACAAGAAAAAGAAGAACAGCAGAAGGGAAAAGATAAAAACGTGTCATCAACAATAACACCTGCTACAAGTCAACGGAGTAAGGTGACGAGAAAAGAGAACCAAACGAAAGAAAGTGAGAGCAAGAAACGTGAAGATCTAACGAGTTTAGGTTCAGACGATTCCGGTAAGTTGAATAGCAAGTTTACAAGTTGTAATAAGATATTTAATTTGAATAAACTTTCAGGGATACTTTGTGGATCGGAACCTGATCAACAATCTCTTAACAACCGTCGTTCACACGAGTCACTTGATTCAGGTGAAAACGAGCAATCAGAAGGTGAAGAGTGTATTGAACTTCTCGAGACAACATCAATGGATGAAGAATATAAAATGTTACAAGCCGATTTATGTTTTTACCAACCATCAGCTTCTTCAATAGCCAATGGAAATAATCAAAAGAAAGATGAGACGTTGAATACAGTGGAAGATCAACTTGATGCGATTAATGATAAGAAGCTTCGATATCGTGAATTAAACATGAATAAAACAGCCATTCTGAAAGAGAAATATAATCAAACGATTTGTGTGCCAATTGAATATGAAGAACCAACGACAGAAGAACATGATTCAAAGGAAGAAATCAAAGAGTTGGTGAAAGATCAGCAACATGTGAAAGATCCCGTAATGTTTAAAAGTTTTTTCTTTAAAAATGCCATTTTTCGAACCGCCCAAAGTATCATCGAGAATCATGAGAAGAAGAATGCTAATAAAAACAAGGACCAAGTAGTGAGTGGTGGCAGTGGACATGCTGGTGATTCATCAACACCACAGCCAACTAAAAAGCGCGATTTTTTATTAAAATCACGATCGAAAAATCATCAAAATGTAATGACGACAAGTGTAAGTGCTGAAATTGCCACAACGACAGAAAAACCGAAAGGAATCAGCAAATCATCATCGACAAATTCGCTGAATACAATGAAAGTTCCAGGCACAGCTCAGTGTATGGTGAAAGAACCAATTCAACCTCAAATAAAAACTGAACGTGGTCAAAGTGGATTGTTAAGATTCTTTGAGTCGCCAGTGTTCAACATTCATTTTGCTGTCCATTATCTCTTCTACAGTAAAGAGCCAGGAGTCTTGTCATTCATTGGAAATAAGATTTTCAGCTTTCCAAACATTGAAGTTGATCTTTACATTCCTCAACTCATCTTAATGTACATTCAAATTGACGAGCTTGCTGATGTTCTCGATCCTTATCTCGTCTATCGTTGTCGACAATCAGCTGATTTTAGTCTTAAATGTAGTTGGCTTCTGGAAGCTTACAACTTTAATATGGAAGGATATGTATCGACAACACAAAAGTTTAAGCATCTCGTACTGATGAAGGAAATTTATCCAAAGCGTGAAAGAAGAAATCGAATAAATGATGGAATTGCTTTGTCACCGACATCACCTTTTAAGAAGACACATCATCGATCCCAGTCAGATGCAACGGGAATGTTGCATAATTTTAAGAAAGCAACAGCTCCACCTGTGAAACTTTGTCTTGGTGATTTAAGTTCGGGACGTGCTTTCGATAATGGTTGTCTTTGTTTTGAGTCACAACGCGGTGCTGTTAATGATTTGCTTGGACAACAAACTCTGTGTTCATGTGGAGCGCCAAAGCTTGCAAGTGAGAAAGAATTCTTAAAGGCACTTATTGATATTGGAAAGATGTTAACATCATTGCCAACGAAAATCGAGAAAACAAGTCGACTTCGTGTGCTGCTGAATTTGATAAATAAAAATCTTCCCGCTCGTGTCTGGCTTCCACTCAACTCTGACATTCCTCATCATGTTGTTCGTATCACAGAGGATAAGACAGCTGTTCTAAATTCAAAAGATAAAACACCTTATATAATCTATGTCGAAGTTGTTGAAGTTGCTGACATTTATACAAGCCCTGTGATTCCAAAAATGATGCCAACATTGAGACATACGAAGAGTGATGAACATCTTGATCAACTCATTGAATCCACAGAACAAGAGACAAAAGCTATGCCATTGAAAGGATTCTCGATGAATCGAATCAGTTCGCATCTTGATGTGTTTAATGAAGAAGATGTTTGGTCACAAGAAGATGATGAGATTACAGCACAATACCTCAGATTGCACCGGAAAGTCGAACGTGATGCGGTATCGCAATTTTCACTTGAATCATGTGATTCAATGACAAAAGAATGTGGTAAGTTATTGATTTTTCCCTAAAGATTAACAGATTAATTGATTTATGTTGAAAATTTATCAAATTATCAATTTCGAAAACCTTATAAATCCCGAATGACTTTTGAATTTTTAATGACGGTTTGATTATATTTATTCACCAACAGGTGCTCCCCATGTGTTCAATATTGGTGATGTCAGAATGCGACATTGTAAAAATCTCAATTCAGAAAATACAAAACCATTCAGAAATGATCCTGATGATCCTTCAGCAGCTGCTCTAAAGGTAAAAGAAATGAATAATTTTCTTATTTGACTTATTTATATACGTATATCTGCAATTTATAGGAACCATGGCATGAGAAAGAACGTCAGATAAGAGAATCATCTCCTTATGGACATCTGCAGAATTGGCGACTTCTTTCAGCAATTGTCAAGAGTGGCGACGATTTAAGACAAGAATTGATGGCAACTCAACTTCTTCAAGTAAAATATTCAAAAGCAATACTTCGATGAGACTTATAAATTATTTAAATGTTTTCAGATGTTCAAACAAATTTGGACTGAAGAGAACATCGACCTTTGGGTTCGACCTTATCAAATTGTTTGCTTAAGTAATGACAGTGGACTCATTGAACCCATTCTTAACACCGTTTCACTTCATCAAATCAAGAAGAATTCAAACAAAAGCCTTCGAGAATATTTCATCGATGAGTTCGGTGGTGAAGCGACTGATAATTTCAAGTCAGCACAAAGAAACTTCATGCAATCATGTGCAGCTTATTGTCTTATTTCTTACCTTCTTCAAGTCAAAGATAGGTCAGTTTGGTAATAATTTAAGAAGATAAATTTTGATAATCAAATTTTATTATTTTTGCAGACACAATGGAAATATTTTGTTACACTCAGATGGTCATTTGATTCACATTGATTTTGGCTTCATCTTAAGTATATCACCAAAGAATTTGGGTAAGTTTAATTCAATTTTATTCAAAGATTGAAAATGTGAACGACATGGAAATGAAAAAAATTTTGTTCTATTTCATTTTCTGTTTCGTTTCATAAATATTTCATTTTCAATCTTGTTCTACCCCACATTATTTTATACGAGTTAAGAGTAATTTTTAATTTATTTTCTTCTAGGCTTCGAGCAGTCTCCTTTCAAACTGACACCTGAGTTCGTCGATGTAATGGGCGGACCAGAGTCTGAACTTTACAGTGAATTTAAACGACTGCTATTGGCTGGTCTTAAAGCTGCTCGTAAGCAACAAGATAGAATCGTTAATATTGTTGAGATTATGCGAAGCAGTAAGTCGTTAAATGGGTCATTAAGTATTCTTATTAATTTATATCTTTTAAGGTTCACAATTGCCATGTTTTAAGAACGGCTGTTCCGCCACCGTCCGCAATCTTCGCAATCGTTTTCACATGAACCTCACCGAACAAGAGCTTGAACGTAAAGTGGATCAACTCATTCAAGACTCACTCAACTCTCTGTCTACAAAATTGTATGATGGCTATCAATATCTTACCAATGGTATCTTGTGAGAGGAATCCTTCTAAATTATAAAAACAAAATTCTCTCCATCGAAATTTCATTTTAAACTTATTTAAGCTAAGTTTTCTTTTTCACTAAGTTTTCTTTTTCGTCTCAATCATATCTTTTTTAAAAGTACAAATTAAGCGTGTGGGAGGAAACAAAAAAAAAGTAGATAATTACCTAATTAATTAATTGTGGCTTTTTCAAAAATTTAAAAGAAATTGAAATTTTTTGGAGATAAGGAAAATTCAATTCAGGTTTCGATTAAGATACAAAAACAAACCTTAAGAAATTAAACAAAGATGCCTTAAAATCTTTTGAAAGAAATCAAACCAGGAACGTAGGTAGCATCTGAAAAATTATGTAAAGAAAATCAAGTCCAAGAATGGTCGAAAATCTAAAAAAAAGGAAAAGGAAAAGAATGAAAATTGCCTCAGTTTTTCAACTAAGTTGGGAAAAGTTTTTCTTGTTTTTATATATCTATGTATAAATGTATCGATGAATGAAAATCATCCATAGATAACAATCCCAACCATTGAACTCGCGGACCTGATTGATAATGAGACCATATTAGAAAATTTCCTCGCTGTAAATTTTCTTTCCTTCCTCCGATTTTTAGAACTTTTCTCTTTTCCCATCTTCTTATAAATTTAACTTACAAAAGTAAGAATTAAAAAAAATTAAAAACAAAGCAAAAATCAATGCAAAAAAGAGTTAAGAAAAGCGGGGAATAAGAAACTTTTGATGATAAATCCCAAAATGTTCTCCTTTTTTCGATTAAATATTTAATTAAGTAGTTATAAGAATTTGAGAGAATAAATTTGTAAGAGTAATTGCACGTTTAGCTTTTAAAGGATGATTGGAATGAAAGTTCATTGCGATCAATTTTTCTGTTTCTTTTCATGTTTTAATCGCATAACTAAAATGAAGCTTTCAACTTCCTATGCAACTTAATCTTGTTGTAAATTTTTTCATCTTTTTGTCCTGAAAACCACTACATAATAAATTCATAGATTTTTTATTGAAAACTTTGAACTTTAAGGGAAAAATGAATAAGAAGAAAAGTTTAAGGAAAATCGTTCGATGTTGTGATTTTATTCCATTTTCATATATGTAGCTTAAGATTCATAGAAATAATATAAATATAAAGTTAATTATGTACATAATAGATAATCAAGTTTCAGTCAAATATTGGACCTCCAAAAATCAAACAAAAAATCATCAGTCATTGATTGCATAAACATAAAAATAAACTCATTTAAGAGAAATTCGGAAATACTCAAAAGAAAGTTTTAGTAAATATTTCGTTATGAAAAATGATCTTCCGGAAGTTTAAAAATTTGATAATTAAACCTAATGGCGTCCACAACAATAAAAAAAGAAGAAAGAAGATTTAAAAATAATTAAAAAAGAAATTTAATATGTTCTGTCTTTACATAATGAAATGCTATTAATAAATTTGAAAGTTGCGTGCTTTGTAGAAGTTTTTATGGAAAAATAAGTTAAAGATTTATCTAAATAACAAGAAAAAAGAATGAGAAGCGCTGTAAGACGCAATAAATATTTAAATTAATTTCATTCTTCTTATTTCTCAGCTAAGTGTCTCCTTCTAAAGCAAACCTTTTAAAAGTCAATATTGAAATAAATTCTATGAGAATTTCTACTGAAGCTTCACGTTATTTCAGCTTTTGAAGATCCTTTTTGATTGCTTTCCAAATTCTATAAATTGATTATAAATGAAACGTTTAAAGAAATGAATAGTGTTGATGAGAAAAGACAAAAATTAGTAACAATTGGAGATTGTTGGAGAATGAAGAAAGGTTTTATAAACAAAAAATTGTTTTCTGATTTAATGATCATTTCTGCATCACATTAATACATATGATTAAATTTTTCATTTATTAAAATATTATGTAAGAAAAGACTGAAAACATATGAAGAGCATGAAATTTTTTCTATCTTGCTTATCATCAGCGTAATGGGAATGTTTGAGATTAACAAATTAATCTTGATTAAAGTTGACTTCTGATCAACGCCCCCTCCTTGGATTCATCCCTTTTCAAAGCATAAAAAACATAAAACAAGAAGAAGAAACAAATTTTTCAACATAACAAAAAAAAAACTTTTTGAATACAGAAGAAAATAATTTTCTATATTTTTCACCTTAATTTTTTTTTCTTTTATAATTAAATATAATTAAATTCATATTTAAACAAAAGAAGATAAAATAAACAACAAAATAATTTTTATACAACTGGACAGAACTTAAGTCAAGAAAAATTTATAATGAAATAAAATAAACGTCGTTGATATTTTCCTTGAACATAATTAAATTAATATTTCTTATCATTAGCAT